>JAEMBS010000447.1:0-25000 GCA_018467065.1 Ephestia elutella
ATCTAATTTTTAAGAATAACCGGGCAAGCAAGCAGACAACGCCCTTATTGCAGCATGCGCTATTTTAGATCGACCTTTGGCGTTGTTAGCATCAATTTAACTGTTTAAAATCGTATCATATGAACTGTTTACAGCTTTGTTTGTCTTTCGGAGTCGCATGACGTCACTTTTTTTGTTTTGTAGCTCAGTAGGTACTCCGAAACATATTTTATCACCTAACTGTACTCTTTTTGGTTTAAACAATAGATTTTGTTTAATTAGTGAGTAGTCCCAGTCGTCGGAAGGGAAAAAAATAAATTAAAAAATCCGGCGACTCGACCCGAGTTTCGAGTGAGCATCGGTCCTAGTCCTAGTCGCCGGGATCCCCAATAAGCCCCTCACGAAGGAAAGAATTATATTATTGTGAATAAAGGCTTTTAAAAAATCGTCTATTCAATTTATATAAAAAAGTCTATATAATTAAGTCACATTTCTTGAATTAAGAACTTATATTGTTATAGCTGTCCACATAATATAAGTAAATCTGTTTCTGCTGAAATAACATTTATCGACTCCCCGACCTTTTCAAATCACTTTCATTACACTTTCATATTCGGTCCGAATTGGCCTACAAAAGACTGTTCTTTGACCTTTAGCAGACACAGACAGGCCATAAATAAATATGTACTCAGAAATATAAAAATGTAAACAGGAAAAAAACATGTAAGAGTTCTGAAAATGGATCTAACATAAAATTATCTGATTCTGAACATAAACTTATACGCCAGTATATTACAAGTCTATGATTCTGAACCAGTATATTATATATACTTAACTCTATGGTTCTGAATCACCAATGACAACTTTGAATGTTCTGAAAAAAAAACTTCCTTCTTTAAAACATCGAATGTTGTCAACACTTCCATACCACCAGCATCAACTTTGAATATAGAACGCAGGAAAACAATCGAATGAGGCTTGTCAACAGTTACAGCAGCCGCGGGCGCGCCCTGACGTTGTGACGTCATGCGCACGCGTCGCCTGCGTGAACGCTCACGCCCACAAGCAACTAAACCGTGCCAAGAGCGCTTCGTCACTTGGTTTTGCGAAACGGACATACGTTAAATGTTTCTTCATTGATCGTACTCCGTTTGCATTCTTCGAAGATGTTGATACTACCTTCCTACCATCCTACCATCATAAATAGACACGACAATAGATAGGATTACTCGATGAGACAAGACAATAGATGAGAGACTTCGATTGACAGTTACATGATGAAAATTACATGGGCGTGTGGTTAGCGACAACATTCTTTGTGAGCTGAACATTAATTCTTAGATGTCAACGATCCATAATTTTATTAATAACAATTTTCTTACTTGTTGTAGGTTCGAATCTCACAGGAAGCATACTTAGTTTGTGGTTTTGCCTAGGACATTGCATTACCAATCACACTGTTTTCCGCCGACAATGAAGAGATTAAGATGAAATTATCATCACCATGTCATGTTTAAGCATGGTCTGCTGATTGTAAACCAATCCACCAGGCGGTTTAGAAGCACTAACATCAGGGTTTACGAACATGAGCTGGTAACACAATAATACAAGCCATTGAGCCCATACCAGAACCTAACGACACTACAGATTTAGCATTTATTGATCTTAGATACAATTTAAGTGATACTTATTTATAGAAACTTGAACCAAAACCCAAAAAAGTAGACAAAAACTTCAAAGCGCTGGAGGTCAATGAGGTTAGAGTATCAAACGCCATGCAAGTTTCTAGACCGAAGACAAGCAGGTTTGCAGCATGTTCCCTCTCTGTCTCTCCTTTAGCCGTCTCTGTCACGCATCAGTCCGAGCAAAGGAAACTGAGTCACGTGTACATAAATAGTTTGTGGGACAAAAGGATTGTTTTGGTTGCAAATTGCAATATTTGTTTGCAGTAATACTTAAGTACATATATCTCTATTTTCATATAGGTACTACGTAATAAAGTCTGTGTGATGTTTGGTCTAGAATAACTTCACCATGTTCCAGTGGGATACGTGACTTCAGAAAAATTAACAAGGAAATATCAGACCAGCAGGATAGTGGTAATGGACATTGACATCTTCAAATTCTTCGACCAAAACTATCAAACGGTCATTATTATCCCACCAAAAATTACTTTTTGTGTCTAATTTCTTTTTGTTCACTCCAAATTTAAAGGTAATTAATTGTATTCTGCGAGTTAAATATTAGATGCATTCTAAGTTATTTCGTAGTAAAAAGGGCAAATATTGTTATTTTGAAACCATTGGCCAAATTTTCGCAGCAGATTTGGTTGATGAAATTGAGCAAGTTTCCAAAATAATATGTCAAAAAATTAAAAAAAAAATTTTTTGCTTCCCATACAAATTGGTCGATCAGCTGATGGTCAGAGTATGGAAAGTTGAAATTTTATGTTATTCTTTTACTATAAATTTCTTTCGGATGTAGTTGTATTCCAAGTCTGACTTTTCTAGGCAATTTTTTACATTATGCTCATGTAAAAAATTGCCTAGTAGTTACAAAATAACCCTGTTTGTGGTAGACAGAGTCTCAGGATGTAATAACCAGAAACAATATTTAGGGTCTTTTGGGTCTAAAGTTGGTTGAAGAAATCCTAAACATTAAAAACTATCGAATAGGTACATTTATAAATAGTCACGTGTGAGAAAATTTGCATTTTGGGCTCCACCCAAATGACAAAAACTATAAATGTACACTTCTTACAACCATGAATGTCATCCATAGATGGGAATCCTATGGGATTTACCACAAAATTGGCGGATTCACAAGTTTCTCATATCACAACTAATTAATTCAATGTTTAATACATTAGCAGTAAGAATGGCTTTTCCCAAAATACCTATAACGTGGTATACCGATGACTCATTGAAGTGTTGATCGAAGTTCAAGGAATTGTCTTTTCTTAACACTGGTACTGTTTCTTTACTTATTTGATTATGTTTTATATATTAAACTAGTAGTACCGTTGAAGTTTTTTCAAAGCACTTCATCGAAAAAGTCACGTTTATTGTAAGGAGTGAAAACGCAATAAGAAAGGTTTTTCGTTACTATATTTATTTGTGTAAGTAATTATTATACCAAGTTTTTCGTTATATTTCTGACAGAAGACTCTTTTAACAGCTTTCGTCTCCTATAAAAAGATAAAAAAATAAATATACATATTTATTGTTTTTAGTAG
This sequence comes from Ephestia elutella, assembly GCA_018467065.1. Classification (NCBI taxonomy): domain Eukaryota; kingdom Metazoa; phylum Arthropoda; class Insecta; order Lepidoptera; family Pyralidae; genus Ephestia; species Ephestia elutella. The sequence continues at coordinate 3,215 of JAEMBS010000447.1, forward strand.
TTCATAAAATCTCTCTTTATATTAATCTATCTATGCCGTCGCTCTCAGACAAGAGATCTTTACTTGACGGTGATGTTGGGTGGAAGATCCTACGTCTAAAAACAAAATGAAATGAGAAGTGGGCAAAATTACCCTCCTTGACATAATACAACAGATGTACAATACAAGTGTATAAAAGTAGACCTACACGTTTGGGACAGAGGGAACAATAATCCGTGACACTGCCGACCCCTGCAATAACCGGTCGCTCCAGGTCTCATGTATCCTTGAATGTTGAGAGAAATTGCCTTACAATTTACCTTGTTCAAATCGCTGTATTAAGTGGTCAGTTTTCCTGTCCTGTTTTGTCTGACTTGATTAAGATAACTTAACGTACCTTCGTAATATGTAATGTATATTATTTGTTTTAATTACAAATAGAATGATATATTGTAGATATGGAATGGAATGGAATGGAAAAACCGGTCGTTATGGAAATCCTTGGGGGAGGCCTTTGTCCAGCAGTGGACGTCTTTCGGCTGAGAGAGAGAGAGAGAGATATATACTTATCTAGCCGCGCCCCGAGGCTTCGCTCCCGTAGGAATTTAGGGATAAAAGGTACCCGTATACCATATTTCATCGAAATCCGTCCAGTAAAATTTGCGCGATTGAGTAACAATTGTCCTCACAAACTCACAGACAAACTTTCGCATTATTTATATTAGTATTAATAGGATTTTCTCACTTTCTGTTCCTATTTAGGGCGGGATTCAAAAATATCAAGAAATATATTTTTTTTAATTTGACAATAAAACACTACCGGACAGTACAAATGAAGTTTAATTGTCAGTCTGACAGTTACAGTAACTGCTATAGCAGTTTACTGTACAGAAGGTAAAGTGAATCTTGATAATATTTCGACCCAGGGTCAAGATTTTTCATAGATTTTTCTCAATCTTTATACACTTCTTTCTAATTGAAAAAATAATAGTATTGCACTATTTTTACTTCACATTAGTGGTTATTAAACATAAAAATTCCACAAACTCTTTAAGAGTTACACTGCCTTATTTGACATTTGGTGCAGACTGTACAACTTTGATAACATTGATATCTTAAAACCATGAATGTGTTTTCGTTTAAAATTTCCAACGCAATAAAATTAATCGATTAGGAGCGAATATGTGTGACAATGATTATAAATATAATGTTTCTGCGACCCTCACACATAATTTGGTTTTTTTTTTTTATCACCACACGGCCTTTTGGTTCCGGTTGTTTACTACAGCTTGGTCTTACGCAAGTTTAGTTTGTAGTTAACTAACATCATTTGTAACTACAGTTAGTGCGTGACTTACATTCATATAGTTAGTGTTTCCCTTCATACGAGTATGTACTTTACTCGAATTTACTGGAAAATTCTGGGAGATATCATTATTTTGATAGAACGTATTTTTATGCAAATTTCCCCACATCCAATGTACAATGTACTGACATTCTATCTTCATGGTTATTTCTGGTAGATATATTTTTTCAAGTTTCTTGATCGTTGAAATATATAGAGCAACACGGACTTCATACCGGACGCGGAAGTCTTTGTTGCTTGAAATTGAAATATGACTAAAAATTAAAAATGCATTGACTTATTGAACAATATTTTGATAGCGCAAAATGTATATCAAAGATTTCTGGACATATTTTTAAAAAAATCGTTCTTTTGATATGCTTTCATAGTAATTTATCTTATAGGAGGTATCAATTCACAATTATTATAGTTTAATTCATGTATATAATTTGCATTTAGGAAGTTAAAATTGTTATTCCATGACCTCGCAAAATATTTGCAGTTACAACCACTAGCACGTGGTTTTTATGTACTTCCAACGCCAACGCCATATCATTATTAACATTTTTTTCATGTTTTCATTAATATTAATATGCAATATGTAAATACTTTAGTCATGATTTGTTTACTATTACTATGTATGTTAATTAATTAGCTATTTTCAATTAATTGACCAAAAACCTTTGACCATACCTGACCTATCTTTGCTATCTAACTTTTTCCACCCTTGACCTAAATTTCCTTTCATTTCCTATCTACAAGATTATTTACACTTTGATAACTTTTTGAGTCATCGTTTATGTCTTATTTCTTGAAGCACTGTCATCTTTATTTACTTCCTGGTTCATGTTTTGGTTTTTACATTGCATTTGGTTATCAGTCTCACTATTGGGATATCCCTCTAGCTGATTCATTAGATCATCAAATTGATAGTTAATTTCTCATTTACTATTAACCTTGTCTTTACTATTCGTAGTAGTATTACTATTTTTGGATCAACATTAATATTTTTAACTTTGTCAAGCAGTTGATTCATAGTAGTTGTAAAATTAGTCATGACTGTTTAGACATTGTCCAGTCTGTCTGTATGTTTGGGAGGTGTTCATAGTGTGCCCGTACAATCCGCACTGGGCGCGGATGTATGTTGACGATCGTTTATATAGCTTTGGTCGGTATGATAACGCACAGTAAACCCGACTGTAAATATGCATGCTCGAAGCGAAACGGCTCATATTTACGATACTATATTATACCAGAGCGAAGTAAACTAACTAATTTTAAAAAAATCATGTTTTTGATTCAGATTTTAATGCCGCAGACAGTAAACATTTAGATTTTAAGGTCAATAAGATAAAGTTAAAGGATCGATAAGATTAGTTCCAAATCAAACAAACAATTCCACACAAGGACAGACGAATAGACACGCCTATTCAATAGATACAAGAAAATGCCAGCACTCCTCATGTGCATGACTAAGATTGATGTAAAGCCACTTTGTCTAGTCTAAACTGGATTCCCTTTGAAAAAAGATCTAAGGTAGCCAACTCCCGTATTTGAGGATTCAAGGCGTAACATTACGTTACGTGCCAATAACAAATTCAATTGCCTAAAAACTGTTGTGCACTTACGCAAAACGAACGGAAAACTACAGCATTGCACAAGATATCAGAAAGCTCTTATGTCCGTGGAGTAGAGTTGGTAATCGATTAGCAGGTTGATGATGACGCCGATGACGTCATGCGCACGCGTCGAAGCCGTGACTATCTGACGCACCCACTGTGAGTGAACAGGTTTGGTGGCTGATACCGAGTTATTCGTGCAAGCAGTAAAGCAGTAACTAACCAACGTTGTTTATTCTAGGTTAATAATATGCGTTGTTATTTTTATCTCCATTTTATTTGAACGTGCTAATAGATGGTACACTGCATTGTCATTTCGTGATGTTAATTTAATTAGGTGTTTTACAGATTTGTTAGCATGATCTTAGAAAACATATTTTACCTAAAAATTCCTTCCTCTTCGCATAAGTTGTAACTTCAAGTTTCTAGCCTTAGAATGCTTAGGAGTCTTGATTGTATGACTCTTGATAAGTTCACTACCTAAAGAATAATTCTGATGTCATGTGAACAGAAAAATTTCCACTGGCACGTAATCTGGTTTTCGCTTAATTTGTGGAGTCAATAAATTCAGCTGAAATCTGCCTCCGATGGCATATATAATAATACGTTCAAACAAATATATTAGCGTGCAAACAAAATATCAGCATGTACCAAATTGAGCCATTCTGGGGACGATAAGCAGATGATCATGCTCCACAGCATTCACGTGCCTTATTTATTGAAACAAGTAAATTAGAACAAGAATCTTCATAATTTTTAATACATGCTATTACTAACAGGAAACATTTATCTAAAAAAGATAAAAACAGGAGTTTTATCAAATCTTTTAGGATCAAGGAGGATAGAATAACAATCCTCTAATAAATTGCAAATAGCGAAGTTAATTCGCTGGCTGAACTAAAAACATCGAACCCGCTTTACGTAGATCCATGTACTGTACAAAATGGACCAACCCAAATTTGAAAACAGAGTTCTTCATAGTGAATGAGCGATAAGAGGGGGTGAAACGTGGAATGCTGGAGTTTGTATAAGACGTTTTGAGCAGGCGAAAAGCTAGACCATGTTACGATCCTATCAAGATCGATCGAGAACACCAGGCAGCTTCGCTCCAGTAGGAAATTAGGAATTCTTTATAGCAAAAATAAATTTTCAAATCGGACCGGTAGTTTCAGAGATTAGCGCGATCAAACAAACAGAATCTTCAGCTTTATTATATTAGTATAGATTACTCTTTGCTACCTTCCAGCTCTATCATGAGATCATCAACCGTCATGTTGTAATAACATTCCATGAAGCTGAATTGTTTTATTCAAATATTGATTTACATGATAATCATTTGCATAAATATGCATGCAACATTACAGCTGAAATGAAGCGGGGCAGGCAAATGGGTTAAATTCATATAAAATTCTTCCGTTGCTGACTGAGTGACTCAAAAACATCACGAAAATCTGAATAAAATATTATTATAAGAAGCGTTATATTACATCTTTATCGCTACGGGGTAGACAGAGCTAGAGTTGTAAGACTTGAAGGCCATGCTTAGCTAAATAGCATTATATGGTCACGGAAAATTCAATTTCCTTTGTAATCTAGAATGTTTGCAATAAACACTAGCATAAGAATACTGGGTATTGATGCATATATAAAACTGATACAGGCATCAGCTGTGTATCACGTACAGGACACACCTTCCAACAAAGAAGTGAATCATCTATTAAAATCGACCTTCGTTGACTGTTTCGTGTCGAAAATGGACTAGCCATAGAAGGACGTCACTTGATTAAATTAAGTATAGAAACATCTTCATCCACCACTGCTTTCGATGAAGGAAAACATCGTGAGGTAACTGCATACTAGCTGACTATTCACTTTTGGGTTGTAGGTAAGCAAGGCTGCTGATGGTAGATGGTACATCGCTTATTGACGTTTATACTCCTATAGCTGAGTTTACTTTACTACTAAGCTTATAAGTGAAGAAGAAGCAACGCAACAAACTACACAGCAGTATTTTCCCCATTTTTCTGATCCGTGAAAAGATCCTAACTATGGTTTCTTTGTCATCTTTTCTTTTTCTTCCCATTTTCCGAGTACCTTTCTTCCATTCTATTCTTCCATACATATATTTTTTCTTCTATTTAGCTTATCTCGTCCACTGTAGGACAAAGCCTATGCATGCTACTGGTGCTCCTGTACAATTCTTCTCCATAATAGGCCTTCAAATTTGGCGATGTCATCGCTCCAGAGGGCAGCTGGTATTCCGTACTTCCTACGTCCCATCCCTGGTCACCAGTCTAGCTTACAGCGGCCCCATCTTCCGTCCTCTCTAACGCATACATAAACATATGTAATTGCTTATGCAATAAATAACACTGTTGTAATCTCAGTGGTTGTATGCCGTCAGTAATGTCCTCCAGATAATGTCGGCTCACAAACAGACATGAAACACGATATTTTATTATTATGTATGTATGTATATCTACCTAACTATTAAACTAATTTTATTGTATATAGTGTCAATAAGGATGTGAGAAATTTTGCAATAATATTAATAAAATTAGAAGTATTTACTTCTAATTCTATTAATATTATTGCGAAATTTGAATGTTTGTGAGTTTGAATGTTCTTCACGCAAAATCTACTGGACGGATTTGGTGCACGGCACGGGTAGAAAAATACCGGGCATGGCAAGGCATAGCACATAATGGTATTTTTTATCCCGGAATTCTCACGGAAAATAATCTGAAACTACGAGTAGGTACTTATGTTATTGTAGCTTTAAGTATCAATAAGGGTGTCAAATCCTTCTAATTCTACTAATATTATAAAAGCGTTTGGATGTTTGTGATTTCTGTTTCACCAAAGAAAAATTTAAGTACACACTCAATCTGATTCTGAAACCAGTAATCTCATATGCGCATGGGCAATGTATGACAGATGACTCACTGGCAACGCCTTTGTTTCCGCCCGAGTGCAAGTGTTGATGCAACGCAGCCACAACATTATTGTAGGATGACGGAGTTTTCGTGTTTTACATCAGTGCAACTGGAAAATAATAACAACGCGCAATGACTACTATTGTCTGGTATGGATTCGCGGCGTAATTTATTTCTATAATCTACTAAAAAATAATAAACCGGCACAGTATAACAGTACTTGTAAAATACTTTATTTTTTTAATGTGGGTTCTAAAATTCTTGTCAAAGTCCAATCAAAACATTGCCAACAATTTGAAATTTGGAACGCACTCGAGATCAACAGGGTGTGGTCTTTACGAATGTAGGTGCTAAAAATTCAATCACCAGTTTTCTTGGCCCTCGCTAACGTCCATACGTTTCCCTTTGGCTTATGCTCAATTGGTGGCCAAGAGAGGGGGGAGGGTCTTGTTTAATTGGTTAATGAGTTTAGCGCAGCACGGTCTATTTTTAAACGTCGTCGTGCGGCGGCCACGCGCGGCCCGCGTGGCTTTGTTTTGCTCAGATACGGAGCGCCATATTGATATTGTAACTCCTGCCACTTATTTACAACGTGCTGATACAATGTAATTTCTGTTTCCAAGCGTGCGGTGAGAACTTTCCGTTTTATCTCACACCGTAAATACGTTAATTAGCGTAGTCCCAATTGTTAATTAAACATAGTAAAAATAAACTTTCATCATCTTATCTGTTTTGCATTTTATGACTCAATGATAATGATAATTTGAGAAAAGTTATCTTTGTTGTTAAACATACAGTTTTCCGCTAGATTGCATTGTTTTACAGTGTTCATGAATAAGTTGAAATCTGAGAGCAATGCTTATAGGTATTTTAATTTTTTAGATTTTTAATTATTTTTCTTTTTCGTCTTATTATGTGGTTATACAAATCCGTGGCTATATATAAAATGATGAAATGAAATTTAAATTTGAGACTTCATTAATGACTGATTTTTTTTTTCATTTAAATAAAAATATTTTTTTCAGGTCGAAAAAAGCGAACCCCTCCTAGGTCGTCCGCAGCCGGCGACGATCTGCCACCGACTGACGACGTGGGAACTGCGGAGCCCCCACGTTAACTACTCTTCTGATAACAACAACCAACCTTATCTGACCTCCCCCACCCGATAAAATTCTGTATTAAATCATCAATCTTCACAGAGCGTAAAGCTCAAATTAAATTGGTTTGTGTATGAAAGATAATTTGCTTACGCAAATACCTCCTGGTACAACGAGATTGGCAAGTGTCAACACTAGATAAGGCGTCTGCGCCTGCGCGGGGTCATGTATGTTTGTATTCGGCTTGTGAGTAGGTACCTCGTTATGTATTGAGTTCGATTTTTGTATGCCAATTAGTGAGTGACACAATCTTACTTGATATTGAGTGGAAGTTTCAGGATGTTTTATATGACATTGTGAATGTCGATAGTATGTTGTTCATATCTGTTGTTCTTCTACAATCATAAGTACTATATGACTGCAATACCGTTTATAGTCATCAGAATGGAATATTTATCTTACCTAACAAATAGCACCAAAATCATATACAGACAAACAGATACATATTCAAATATTCAGACAAAATAAGTAAGTATGTTCTGAAGAGTATGTCAATGTCAATATGTTTGGAACTTCATTCAAAACAAAACGTCTATTACTATTTTACTACTTAAGATATACAAATTACATCATGCATGATGAGCATGACTACGTCTAGCGTATCACAAAGGAAATGTTTTGTTTAAACGTAAATGTAAAAACAAACATAAAATCACAGCTTACGATAGTAGACTGACAAATCGAAATAGACCCTACTAATATATAAATCCGAAAGTTTGGATGTTGGTGATTTTGTCTGGATTTTTGTTACTCTATCACGCAAAATTTCGTTGAAATAGGTAAACATATAAAAATAAGGGTAGTATTTAATCGAGTGACTGTAAATTAAAATTTTAAGTAACAAAAATACTAAATTTACGTTACAGTATTGCTAAGTGGGCGACTGACCACGGACGGCGAGAAATCAACAGAACAGCAACTTACAAACATTAATTTGAGTTACTCAAAATACAAAATGAGAAGCTTCATAACATTTGAGCGACCTAATATATATTTGAGTATCAACACTACGTCCTACATTTTTTTCAATATTTCATTAAGTACTAAATTATAATGAGCGGCATTTTATCTTAAATCAAATGTTTCAAATAGAATTAAATCTTTGAAAAAATCTTTCATGAGCAGAATATCATGAGCTAACATTATTTTAAAATTCATGTGAAATAACTATTTGAAGAAGTAAAGAATTGTAATGATTTAAGGATAGTAATTAAATGAAACAATGTATTTGTAAAAAATTAAACAAATTGTTTTTACTTAAATCAAAATTTAACATCGATAAAAATATTAGGAAGGATAGGAACGATGATCCATTGTCACTGGTAAATAAGTGCTGGCTTGGACTTAGCGGGACGGCCTCGTTTTCGTTTTTGCCCAATGGGTATCATTTATGCTTCCAGAGGTGGTGTTGTAAGTTTAAGACGAATTTCTAGACCCAAAACATGTTTGCAAATATATTTATTGAAAAATTCGGGACAGTCACACGAGCCTTTTTGCCAGTCCGAATTTGGCAGTGTTGTTTTCTGGAAAGCAATTGACAGTTTTTTATACTCTTTAAAAGTTTTCCAGCGGTCATTGTAGGTTAATTGGAAAAACCATCTATTAACTTAATATTAAAGTAATCCTCTCTGTATTTCTAGTCGCTCACTTAGTAATTAAGTCGCACGGTTAGAAATTTTATATATGAAATGGATTAATCACAATTCACAACCCACTTTTTGTAAGCTCGTTTTGGATTTAATTATATGTTAATATTCATTGATACTTTAGTTAATTTTTCGCTTACTCAAATTAATACCGCTCAAGTTATTAAAATAGTATCGCAACATGTATCGCTAAGTTTTTTTTTATTCGATCGTTTTATTATTCCCCTAAAAATAATACCGGGAACAGCACAAAGGGTACTTTTTATCCCAAATATCTCACGGGAGCGAAGCCCCGGGGCGCGGCTAGTGATGTCCTAAATGTCTTTCAAAAACCACACGCATTTAACAGGATGGTCAATTCAATTTAAAATGTATCTACGTAAGACAAATAAGACAAAAAGTGACCTTAAATAATGAGGTCGGACAATAAAAATTAATTGGGGGTCGTAATGAAAAAAATTGATCATACACCACGGTAAACAAAATTATTATGATAACGTCATATTGATAGTAATCATATACCATTTGTAAAGCATACAAATTTTGCTTACAGTGCTTCGAGTATTTTTTTTTAAATCATATACATAGCTATTATTTCGTGCAAAATATTCGACGGAACCATTTCTACTCAACAATCTTGTTAGGTATGCCAAAAATATTATGAACTTAACCAATATTTAAAAATAATTGTAAAATGTTAAAGGTGCTAAAAATATTTGATCCACCTGTACACAGAAAGAACTTTTATAGTGTCTATTCCAACAGTATAGAAATTTCGTCGCGGCTTCCATCGGCCCATTAGCTCAGTTGGTTAGAGCGTCGTGCTAATAACGCGAAGGTCGCGGGTTCGATCCCCTCATGGGCCACTCTCTATTTTAATTTTTTGTTACTGAAATAATGAGTTTTGATAATTAGAAAACAGGCAAATCATTTTTGGAAATCAAATTTTATCCAAATTCGGCTTCGTAAGTAAGACCCATTGTTGCAAAAGTTGACATTATAGCGACCTTTATCAAAAGCTGTTTATCCAATGAGAGTTGAGGTCTGACAGACGGTACAAAACCGTCATTAGTTGTTAAATTCAAATGACAGGATTGTACCTTCTGACAGACTACACTCGCGAATAGGGCCAACTAATGACCGGAGACACTATAACCCTCATTACCAGACACAAACATTTCCCTCTTTTTTCACTTCGCCGAAGTCGGCTAAAAAGCCACATTGTGATTTAAATACGTTATACACTGAAAGGTTAACCAAGCCCTGCAGCATCAGCCCTTAACCGGTTTGAACCAGTTCGTTATCTCTGGTCAGATGTCACGCCCTGACCCACACCCACCACACAGATAAAATATGCAATTACATGCGAAATTGACGGGTTTGTTTACTTACATTTTGCGCACCTACCTTATCTTTTGTACCGACTAATAGTGACCGAATACTTCCTAATTTTTAGGGTTCCGTACCACAAAAGGCGCAAAGGGAACCCTTATAATATCACTTTGTTGTCCGTCTGTCTGTAAAAATCTTAAAAAAACTGTTACAAACTTATTTTTACGCTCGATGCAGTATGAATCCTAAGGATCGAACTGCAAAGTTTGTTTTTTAAACTTGTTCTTTTAGTTAGCTGCTTTGCGTGTACGGAACCCTCGGTGCGCGAGTTTGACCAGTATCTTTAGGGACTAAGGAGAAACAAGTACAGATACTGTATCACATCTTTGTCCCTTACGAGGTAGACAGAGCCTAGAGTCGTGAGACTCGAAGGCCACGCATAGCTGAATAATAGGCTTGCTTATTAGTGGAATGGAGATTCAGATAAAGTGACTGCTAGTGCTAGCAATGACACGGATCACATTCCCTTAATTGACTTTTACATGAGAAGCAGCTGGCATTATTTGCCTTTTCTACGCTCCCAGACCAGCAGTGTAGGCTGAGGAGAAAACACACAAAAATAATAATAAAAGGTCAAAGTCAAAGTCAATTGTTTTAAATCGTCATATTCTTGTTTTATACTCGTAGTTAGTTGACGTCATAAAATTACTTAAAGCTAAGGTTACCACCACCGCCTCCAAAGCGCAAGTGGAGAGCGCAACAAACTCCACTGCTGCATTTTCTCCAAAGTCGTCATTTTACAACAAATGTCTTACAATTATTGTGTAGTAATTGTGAGAAGGTCCATTAATTTCATAATTGGGTAAGTACATAACAGTACCGCAGTTGAGTACTTAAATCAGTTTTTGTATGAATAGAATAATTTTATCTTGTACTCATTAGCTTTTTTACCCTATAATGACCGTAGTATTGATAAGATGTTTACTGAGTTGTTTACGAGTTACTACAACCCAGTCTATTTATAATTATAACCAGTATCAGAAATGTCATAGCAACGAATTTATTATTACATTTGTTATACAACTGCTATGACGACTTTCTTTTTTCTTTCTTGTCGAGTCTGTCGCAAGGTCAATCAACCCATAGACCCTGGTGCTAGTATTAAGAACTGCTTAAGCCTGCATCACACGTTTTTAGCCAAAACAGGCGTTACTGAATTGACCCTGGTGCCAAAACTAGATCATTATTGATAATAAAAATAGTACTATAGGCTTCTCAAATAACTGCTACTACTTATACGAGACAGATAAAAATATTTTGCCTTTTATTTTTGCGTAAATACCTTCCAGAAAACACGAAAAATACGAAAAACAAGGTTCACGGCTTTAACGAAATCATTATGTAAAACACAAATTATAATTTCTACATAATGTTAAATCGCGAGTTTATTAAACTAGCTACAAGTTGCTCGTTTTAAATTTTTGAAAAATAACTCGAAAAAAATATTATATATCGTAACAATTCACTAAGAAATTCCCCATACATTTTTTGTATGGCAATGCCATCGCTCAATATATACGAGTTCCAAGCCCACGAAAAATCAGTCTGCCGGTAAGAGTCAAGGGGAATCCACGTCGCTCTGCTGCTCGGGAGGCATTTAATTTTCGCGTGTTCATGTATTCACAGACAGCAGAGAGTAATGTAGATCAGAGTTACATATTTATTACTTTTAATCTTTTTAAAATTTATATAGGTAGGTACCATTTTCATACTCATGAATGATGGCCGACAATTTTTGATGAAATAGAAATCGTAATAAATTGCAATCATAGAAATCGTAATAAATCGAAATCATAGAAATCGAAATCATAAAAATCAAAATAAATCTAAATCAAGATCCAAGATGGCGGACAACTTTTTTTTTTAATTTTGCGATATGTATATCGTTTCATAAGTTTTTCAGTGCGCTGATTACGAAAATAACATTTATTTTGAGATCAAAGATGGCGGGCAGTTTTTTTTTTTCAAGTTTACAATATGGGTATGGTTATATAGGTTTTTGGGGACGCTGATGACGAAAATAACATTTATTTTGAGATCCAAGATGGAGGACAGTTTTTTATTTTATTTTACAATATGGGTATGTTTTTATAGGTTTTTCGGTGCGCTAATGACAAAAATAACATTTATTTTGAGATCAAAGATGGCGGGCAGTTTTTTTTTCAAGTTTACAATATGGGTATGGTTATATAGGTTTTTGGGGACGCTGATGACGAAAATAACATTTATTTTGAGATCCAAGATGGAGGACAGTTTTTTATTTTATTTTACAATATGGGTATCGTTTTCTAGGTTTTTGGGGACGCTGATGACGAAAATAACATTTATTTTGAGATCCAAGATGGCGGACAATTTTTTATTTAATTTTACAATATGGGTATCATTTTATAGGTTTTTGGGGACGCTGATGACGAAAATAACATTTATTTTGAGATCCAAGATGGTTGACAGTTTTTTTTATTATTTTACTATATGGGTATCGTTTAATAGGTTTTCGGGGACGCTGATCTTAAAATAAATGTTATTTTGGTCATCAGCGTCCCCAAAAACCCATAAAACGATACCCATATTGTAAAATAAAATAAAAAACTGTCCTCCATCTTGGATCTCAAAATAAATGTTATTTTCGTCATCAGCGTCCCCAAAAACCTATATAACCATACCCATATTGTAAAATTAAAAAAAAAGTTGTCCGCCATCTTGGATCTCAAAATAAATGTTATTTTCGTCATCAGCGTCCCCAAAAACCTACAACATGTTAACCATATTGCAAAATTGAAAAAAAAAATTGTCCGCCATCTTGGATCTCAAAATAAATGTTATTTTTGTCATCAGCGCACCGAAATACCTATATAACCATACCCATATTGTAAACTTGAAAAAAAGTTGTCCGCCATCTTGGATCTCAAAATAAATGTTATTTTTGTCATCAGCGCACCGAAATACCTATATAACCATACCCATATTGTAAACGTGAAAAAAAAGTTGTCCGCCATCTTGGATTCCAAAATAAATGTTATTTTCGTAATCAGCGCACTGAAACACTTATAAAACGATACCCATATTGCAAAATTTAAAAAAAGTTGTCCGCCATCTTGGATCCAAAAATACTATTTTTGTAAACCTCATCCCGAAAAATTGGCCTTCATGGGATGCCAGGCAGATGTTTAACATCTTAGCATCCTGGCACGACGGTCATGCTATTTTCTGTCGCGGCATTCGTGTCCATTTTACTGCCAAGTCGCGCCAAGTATGTTTTACATAAAAAAATGGTCGTAATTTTATTTTTAGTATTCATTACCGTAAAGCAAGAAAAAAAAATTATATAGGTACCAACTAGATCCCTGTAACTTATTACTTCGGGTTGGCGGCAATCTTACGTCGATGTGTGCGTGTGACTTGCACACAGCCAGCTGAGGTCTATCAAATACCTAAACTCGGTAGGGCGCGCGGACGTGATACACTCTTAAAGACTTCTGATTTTATGATTTAGGCTATAATGCCCTAAAGTTATCTTTCCTTCTATGATGTTTCTTAGGAATACATCGCGTCGTATTAAGTTACCTAACATTTTCCCTCTTTTTTTTTAATTTTCTATATCTTCTTCTTCTCTCAGCCGAAAGACGTCCACTGCTGGACAAAGGCCTCCCCCAAGGATTTCCACAACGACCGGTCCTGCGCTGCCCGCATCCATGCGCATCCCGCGACCTTCACCAGGTAGCCTGGCATCTGCCGGGGATTCTTAGCACCCCCTGCCCCGCCGTTACCGTGACCGTGAATTTGAATTTTCCGTGAATTTGCCGTGAATTTTCTATATAAACCCCTGAAAATTACTACTTAAAAAAGTAAAGTAGTACAGTAGTGTAGTAGTAGTAAGTCCTGAAAAGTAGTACTTGGGAATTTGGTACCAGTACCAACCAGTTACAAGCCCTTTCAATACTTTTAGGAATGTTTCTTTTTCTCCTATTCTATTTAGGACCTCTACATTCCTTGATTTCTCTAATGGTTCGAACTTCTTCCTTTTTTTCGTGAGGATCCATGTATGTCTGTATGTGTCTCCGTAACAGAGCTATTTCTTGACCATATCATATCAGCGGAGTCTGTCCGTATTTCTGTTGTCGATAAACTCAAAAACTACTGAACGGATTTTCATGCGGTTTTCACTAATAGATAAAGTCATTCATGAGGAAGGTTTCGGTGTATAATTTGTTTAATTATTGTGTATATTAGTTGTTGATAAATACTTTAAAGTCTTTTTTCGCAAAACTTAGATTTATATTTTTCACATGGTTTCATAAGCCCTTATCATAACAATAAGTTGTTTTTATAAATTATTAATTACTATTTATCATACGTTCGGTAACTAACCGAGTGGTAGGTATCAATATTAATTACTTTTTTAATTAGGCTATCCGTATATAATAAGTTAATTACGCCCAATCGATATTCGCGTAAATTTTAAGTAAACAATTAAAAAAATTAAGAAAAAGCTTAACATCAGGGTCACGAAATTATTTTTAATTTGGATTAGAGATTGTTTGCGTCACAATCCTGATTAATAATAAAAATGTGAAAGTAAGTTGTTTATTTATTTGTTTGTTACCTCTTCGCGCTTTATCTACTGAACCAATCTTCCTGAAATTTCGCTTACATATAGTTAGAAGTACTGAGAAGGATATAGGGTACCTACATTGCATTCCGGGAAAAGGCACTATTCCTGAGGGAAATTGTAGTTATATATTATACCAGCTTTTTTCCCGGCTTCGCCTGTGTGGATTTAGTGTTGCACACATTTCACCCACTTAGGGGATGAATTTCCAAAATTCCTTTCTTAGTGCTCACTTACGCTGTATAAAAGACCCTCTCTGCAATATTTCAAGTTTCTACGTTCATTGGTTTCGTCTGTGTTGATAGCCCAATATAAGTCAGTCAAAAGATCCTACGAGAAAGTCGATCCTAAAAGATCTGGAGGCCCTCCAAAGAGCCGACTGGCAGGAAGTAGCGCAGAACAGGAAGGAGTGGAAGCTTCTGTATCGGAGGACAAGATCCAAAGTAAGTAAGTAAGTCAGTCAACGTCGAAATAATAAACTAAGAATTAGGAAAAGTAGTTTACTTCAACTTCTATGTAGGTACCGTTTGAATTAGCTCCCTGGAGAGACAGAGGGTATTAGTTATAACCTCAGATCACAACAAACAATACGTGATCTGAGGTAATAACCAAGTATATTGCAAAATCGCCGTTATTTCCACTGAATAAAGGTCCATGGAGGATAACTTGACACACTGTTGACTATACAGATCGACAAGAATCATTTGTAGTAACCTTAGCTATAAGTACATTTTTGACGTCTACTAATCGATTTAAAATAAAATCCCATCTGAATTAAAACAAAATTGTACTTTGATAACCATCCCTTGATTCTACAAGTTACAAACGTACTTTATCGTGCCTCAGTTGTGTCTCAAAAGCCAAAGAAGATTACGAAATCAAGCATAGAAATCTTACAGAGATCTTGTCGCTTTAGTTCAATTTCATCATCTACGTTAGTAATAAGTAGAATCGTCCCCAGAACCCATGACTGATTTGTCTTTGCGTTAATATCCTAATCTGGCATTGGCACAATCCTCTGACATGTTAGGCGACCAAGACTGTTTCATGAGTTGCTTTTGGCATTACTTCTCAGCAGTGGTCGTTCCGAAATGCTAGTAGTTTGTAGCTTTGAGACATAATATACATATTATGATAAATAATTAGTTTTTGACGTGAAAAAGAGCCTTCTTTGGAGGCCAAGTTTCAATAAAAAAAATTGACTTTGACTTTAATCAGTCAGCGTTTAATATTATGCACTTACTAGCTTTTGCCCGCGGCTTCGCCCGCGTGAATTCTCACGGAAACAGTGCTTTTTCCGGGATAAAAGGTACCCTATGTCACAGGGCGGGAGCTTCATAGAAACGGGGCGTCAAATATACCTACTACTACTACAAATGAAACTGTACATCCGTGAACACGTCAATGTGTGCGTTAAACAACTAGGGTCGCCACCGCAAAATTATTTATTGGGGGCTGGAGAGAATGGAAGAGGATTGTGCCGTCAAAAGAGCATACGAGGGTCGACCGCGGGGCCGTCGACCAGTCGGGCGCCCTAGGTACCGCTGGAGCGATGAGGTTCTGAAAGACCTACAGAGCCTCAAGGCGGATAATAACTTTACTCAACATTTATTCAGAAAGGCAGATTAGGATGATAAGCCGACGACAAAAGATACGAAAATAAAATTTAATTCTCATATGTTGCTCCCATTTACCCACAAAATGGCATTTAACGAAAAAATGAATATCTAATGATGTGAAATATTTTTAATTACTTTGCTTACCTACCTGTATTCATCCTTCGGAAATTTATAAAAACGTCCTTCTTGGTTTGTACTAGATAAACAAAGGTCAACTGCGCAGTACCTTACCGTAATTAATTTTAATGAAACGCGTTTCTCTCTAAAACGTAAGAGTAGCTTGAGATACGCTTCGCAGTCGCAGCTGCTAACCCCGTTTCATAGTGTCGCTCGACTCAAACGGGCGGGGTAAAAGTGCGGGGTACGCCATATTGCGGGAGAGGCAGGGAGCTTCCTTTCTGTACGTAGTACTTATATTAATTCTGTGCCTATGTCCTTCTCAGTACGTCTAACTGTGTATGCGAAATTTTAGGAAGACTGGTTCAGTAAATAAAGCGTGAAGAGAACACAAACAAACTTACTTTCGCATTTATAATAACATCTAGGATTATAGATTGGCTTTTTCCCATGAAATCCCAGGATACAATATCAATAATACATACCTCAAAGCCACAACTTACTGGCACTTGTCTAAATGCTGACTTAAATGACCCAAACAGCGGCAATGTTTAGAAAACATTCCTTATCCGTCCCTAAAGATTACGTTAACTTGCCTAAGACTATCGAGAGATCACAGTTCAAATACTATACTGATCAAGTGACACAGTCCTATACTTAATCATAGTTATCAGTTACTCTCTACTTCGTGACAGTCACGCGTAAAATCTCTCGTTATTTCAATAGATTTTTGAAGTTTTCGTTCTTTATTTTACTGAAGGCAGACCAGGATAGACCCATGACACCAAGATCGTTATTAGGCGACTATTGGGAAGCGTTTTTATAAAAAAAGCTCCTCCAGTTTTTT
The DNA here is from genome assembly GCA_018467065.1 of Ephestia elutella. Lineage (NCBI taxonomy): Eukaryota > Metazoa > Arthropoda > Insecta > Lepidoptera > Pyralidae > Ephestia > Ephestia elutella. Next base: position 20,481 of record JAEMBS010000447.1, read on the forward strand.
GTGTTATTTAACTTCAACTATAAAACAAATTTCACAAAAAAATATTGTATGTAAAACAAATGAGCATCGTGGCAAGACGCATCAATCATTAGATCGTCATCATCACATGCCATTTTCTGTCTCGGCAATTAATTTTGCTGCCAAGCAGTGCTAATAGATGTTTTACATCAAAATGCAGACCTAGGTTACATGACAAACGCCTTGACCACTGGGCCACGGAAGCAGTAATTATGCACGTACACATTGATAACTGCCCCAACACAGGTATAAATTACATACTAAAACCAATAGATAACATGAGAGTCGTCTATAGCACAAAATTTCCATAACAAAACATGCTGATAAGCATTATCAATACGATATTAAAAAGATTGTAGTAACAATAACGCTGAAGTGCTCCAAAGAGGTTGTATGGTGTTTTAGTTTCTACGAGAGCGCCGCCCTGCTCTGTGAAAATGAGGACTCAGCCAAGAAATACAAAAGTAGTTATTATAATCTATTTATAGAAAGAAAGAAAGAAAATTCGTTTATTTAATATTCCACAAATAAAGAGAACAAAAAAATAATCTTATACAAAAAAGATACATAATATTTGTGTTATATCAAAAAGGCGCTCTCAGCATATTTGTTGCAGTAGAAACCACAACGCTGGTCTTCAGAGGGCACCATAAAAAGTAACAAAAATTTAAAAACACTTATATACTCAACTTTGCCTGCTGGTCTGGGAGCGAAGAAAAAACATAGAATGTGCCAGCTGCTTCAATCGAGGGATAGGGCTTTAAACTGGGGATTCCTCCACTCATAGGCGATGGGCTAGCAACCTGTCACTATACCTGAATCTCCATTCCATCACAGAGCCCACTATTCAGCTAAGCGTGGCCTTTGAGTCTCATGACTCATAGCTCTGTCTACCCCGTAAGGGATAAAGACGTGATTCTATGTATGTATGTTATGTATACTTAACATTTTTATAATCATTTCTCTTTTTCTCGTATATCTAAGCAGAAACTACGCCCTTGGGCGGGTTTCAGTTCCAGTGTGAAGAAGTAACAAACTTCCTTCCAAATATCCGACGCCATGTCATTGAAATATTAAGTTCCTTGTTTTATTCGTTTTTGGTTTTATTTGCGTAGTTTGATAACTTTTTATAGGTTGTAAAGTAAGGTATGCCTGTACTAAATTGTTAAACGATCTACTACGAATCTAGATGTAAGGGTAAGATTCCTAACACTCTATAGAACATACACACCCTTTGGGATGTTCACTTAAGTAGTTAGAACTCCTGCAACTAGGTGAAGAGGTAATAATACTGTTGTCCTTGTTACATTTCTGTTTATTTTTAATAGAGAAAACTTCAGTGAACATAAACATTTTAAACTAATGATTTTTAAACTGCAATGCGAATGTCCTTGGATGGAAATGAACGAGTATTTAAGTTTCATTGGAAGGCGATTGTTCTATTTGTGTTGTAAGATTATTGTTTTTGGATTCCATACCTTAAAAGGGAAAAATGGAACCCTTATAAAATCACCTTCATTTTCCCTTTAACTGTCTTATCTGTCTGTGAAATTTGGTACATGTGTACAGTAATTAACCTGAAATAGCACGTAGACTACTATTTATTTTGATATTCCCACGGAAGCGAAGCCCCGAAGCGCAGCTAGTGATAAATAAGTAATTAAGCTAATTATTAAAAATAAAAAACACGACTGACAAGTTTTTACTCAAAAAGTACATGCAAACATATATGTTGTACACATTTTTGAAATCGCCTTTTAACGCCCATCAATTTGATACCCCACTCGATAAGATTGATCAAATTTTATTTTTTTGGTCTGCTATTTATCGCGTATATAATCCACCATTTTGTTTTTATGATGACACCATATAGCCTATATCACTCGGAGGAATGCAAGGAATCTAAAAATACCTCTCACACCAAAATCTGTTTAGCCGTTCAGGACTTATGGTGGAATAAAGAAACTTACATACATACATACATGAACCCTGAAAACATAACACTCCTTTTATGGTCAGTCGTGTAAAAATATTTCAAAAAATAATCTTTTGTAATAATTCACAATACATAGATCTGTACGCCATTCATGTGCGCGATTTCAAAATTATGTCAATAGGGGAGGATTAATTTAGGAGCCCTGGCGTAGCTTTTTTGCACAAAAATAGCCTATTCATAAATAGAATTGTTTAAAAACAGCGTCAGTTTACAGAAAATAACTTCAGTTCACAGAAAGGGGTCGAAAATGAAACAAAGGGTCCTACGAATAGAACCTGCGACCCTGAACGTGAATAACCATCGCGTTTGCCATTGAGTTAAAAATGAAAATGACGCAGAAATATTAAGTGAAAACACATTTGCTATTTTATTATTCTTCTATATACATATAATAAAACAGTAAAAATATTTTGTCTGTACATTTAGTAATTTTGACTGAAATGGATAAAGGGACAACTAAAAAGAATAATAGAAGCAAAAATATTTTTTTGGAATTTCTTGTCTGTCTGTCTGTCTGTCTGTCTGTCTGTATGTATGTACGCGTTTCACGCAAAAACTACTGGACGGATTTGAATGAAACTTTTTTTTGTTGTATAGCTATGAAGCCTGGGCAACATATAGGCTATAATTGATTTTGAAAACTGGAACACCTGATGAAGAACCATAACAGAACAGCTAAACTATGAGATATATAGAAATGGTACCTTTGCAAAAGTTTATCAGTCTGACGAGCATTTTCTGTTGACGTATAAAAATCGAAGATCAGGATCATCTGATAAAGAACTCCAAGAGATCAGCTACACTATTACATATATGGAAATGGCGCCTTAGCAAAAGTCGTTCAACCTGATGAGCATTTTCATCAGGTTAAATATTGAAGATCTGGAACATCTGTTCCCGTTCATCAACATATATTCCCGCTGAAATGGCTGAAATTTTGAGTACTGGAGTTTAGGTTAAGTACTACAGTTCGGAACACAAAAAGATATTTAATTTAAGCGAAACTCACGCGGGCGAAGCCGCGGGTAACAGCTAGTTATTCAATAAATCTATATAAGTAGGTACATAAAAAATGAATAACAGGAAGTCCCATCGCATATCTGACCCATAGGTCCCCATGACCCACAGACCACCTACCATGACCCCAGCCTCGCTGGATTGAACAATATTTGTTCTTCGTAATATTCATTTTGCAGGCCTCATAACGCGAAACGTTTGAGGTTGTGTACTACCACAGGGAGGGCACTTCATAGAAACGGGGCGTCATTTATACTTACTACGAGTACTACTACAAATGGACAGCCGTGAACACGTCAATAACACGTCAATGTGTGCGTTTTCACAATCATAGCGTCTCAATCCGCAAATGAACGGGGGAGAAGTGCGGGGTACGCCATATTGCGGAAGGGGCAGAGAGCTGCCCCCAACTGTTAAAGAACAAGCAACTCTCAGTACCTACTTACAGTATATACATATGTCTCTTTACATAGGTACATAAAACAAAGGATCAGTTAAACCAAAACGTACGCGTTGCGGGTCCTGAACAATTTTTTTCACGCCCTTTTTGAAGAAAAGTGTGGCCTTGACCTTACAATGATTATAAAGTAAGTATTTTATTCACCTACCTACAGAATCTAAACAGAAAAGCTGCTTGTGTAATAAAATGGCTTCCGAAATCTGACCACACCTCAAGTGGTTTTCTGATCGCGTGCAGAACATTATCAGAAACGATCCATCATTGTCCGAGAACTATTGCTTATTTATTAAATCTTTTATTAAGGCGACAGCTATAATTTATTCAATGACAAGCTTTTTCTCGCGGCTTCACCCGTGTAAATTTTACACATAACCTCATGAGCCCGTTCATAGGTAAACCGCATGAATATTCGTTCAGTAGTTTTTGAGTTGATCATGAATAATATACTAGCTTTTGCCCGCGGCTTCACACGCGTCAATTTCCCACGGGAATAGTGCTTTTTTCTGGGATGAAAGGTAACCTATGTATAGACATATGGCTCAAATGGCTCTGTACTTCTATGTGTATGTGACAATTTCATGAAGATTGGTTCAGTAGATAAAGTGTAAAGAGGTAACAAACAAACTCACTTTCGTATTTATAATATTAGTTTAAACTTAGCTTTAAGTAATTTTATGACGTCAGCTAACTAAAAACAAGAATGTGACGATTTATAAGTGCTATTTTTAAGCCTATATAAATAAAAATAATTGACTTTGACTTTGAGTTCGAATAGTGAAGTAAAAAAGAAGAAGTCGAAAAGTGAATACATCGCAAGTCAATACTAACAAAAAACTAACAAAGGATCTTTGCAAATTCTACCCCTATGAGGGCAAAACCTAAAACAAGATGTCATTATGAATCAAATAAGTCATTATAATAATAATCAAATAATGGTTAAGCCTGTAATGACACGCTGTATAAAATGAAATGAAATAAATAAATTAATTGAGAACCTCCTTTTTTGACGGTTAAATAACTAGACAATGG
>JAEMBS010000448.1:0-25000 GCA_018467065.1 Ephestia elutella
AAGGCCGCCTTTTGCGCATCTTCCTTTCTTTTTTTAATTATAAGTTACTTTGTGTATCTGAAAATGTGATCTTGTGTGCTAATAAAGTATTCTTGTCTCGTCATATTTATAAGAATGATCAATTTAATCATTTTGCAGTCACGCACGTGCATGCGTTTAAATTACTATTCATAAGAATTACTAAATTTTGCAGTCACGTGTAATGGTTTCCGTAATAATTCATTTAGATACGTGCAAGTGCATTTAGCTAATGCATCGGATGAGATTATCTTCCATTCCCTATTGTTGTCTGCAGGTAGAATATCGGGACAAAGGCATCGGAAGCCGACCGAAGATAATACGGTTCTACTGTCAGTGCATTATGCAGATGCATTCTTAAAGAGCTTTATTTTAATTGGATTAGTAATATCTAAGTAGGTAGTTGGATATAAACCTTAATAATAATTAATAATTAGTAATGCTTGCTATATACATTCAGGTTATATTACAGCCTTGTTTACCTACCCAAATTTCATGAACAAAATTGAAATTAAAAAATCTTACTCAGTTTCTTGAACTATCCTAACTATTTATTTGTTTGTTTATTTGTTATCTCTTCACGCTTTATCTTCTGAACCAATCTTTCTGAAATTTTGCATACACAATGGGTACCTTTCATCCCGGAAAAAAGCACTGTTCCCGTGAGAAATTCACGCAGGCGAAGCTGCGGACAAAAGCTAGTAGACTTATAAAATACAGATTTTTGACAAACAGCTGTGCAAAATAATCGGGTCAATACATGGATTGAAATAATACAAGAAGGCTATATACAATTACAGTCATTAAACTTAAATTTGGGTTAAAATAATTATTTTTTAAGTGGTTCCACTTATAAACAATTATAATTTACTATCATGTTCTTGTAAACAAGCTAATAGATGTCGCCGTCTCGCGTCGCGTCGTTCATCGCAGATAGCGCAACGGGACGGGACGGGACACGGGTCAAGACGTCGAGATAACAGAATCAAGGAGCTCCCCTCTATGTCGTCGTGTCCCGTCCTGCTCGAGTTGCTCGACGCACATGTTACATTTAGAGCTGAATTGGTTGAGATTTATGACAAAAAGGCATTTTGAGGCAGATTTATAATTAATTAGCCTTTGCCCGTAGCTTTGCTCGCGTGAATCTTCCACGGGGACATGTCCTTTTTCCAGGATAAAAGGTATCCTACCTATGTCCTTCTCAGTACTTCTAATTATGTGTATGCGAAATTTCAGGAAGATTGGTTTGGTGGCTATAGCGTGAAGAGGTAACAAATTAAACAAATTCACTTTCGCATTTATAATATTAGTTAAGATTGAGATTGTACAAAACCATGATCTGACGTAAACAGACACCAAATGCTAAGCTCCGTTTACTATAACTTGTATCAGTATTCTACTTAGTAGTAATAGCAACTCTACTAATAAATCTCCCCAGCAACAGTAATAATGATAATCCGTTGACCTTGTCCCAAATTATACTAAAATTCGTAATAACGAAAGATAAATAAAATACTGCCGAGTGATCCCGAAGTAATGAGCCGTTAAACAACACCATCGCATTTTACTGGCAATAAAAACTGAAACCTTTAAATTATATGCTTTTGTATAGCTACCAAGAGACCTTTCTAGTAACAGGTACCAGAAGATACCTGTGTGTGCGTACAAATTGAATTGTAATTGATTAAGAGCAGAATAAATAGAGCCCTGCAACAGTTGTGCGACTAACTCCCAAGTTTCAAGCTAATGATCATTGATCTTCCAACAAAAATTAATAAGTGCAGTAACTAGGTACTTATGTCCCTTGAAAATGTTGCTGAAATATAACCCTGTAAAACTAATGAGAGTGTTAAAGTGTACTTAACTCTGTATTTATTAAAAGTTCAAAAATTGTCTGCAGTTTCTTACATTTTTTTATCAGAGAACATTTTCCTATAAAAAAGCAAATTTTTTTACCATCTATTCGAATCACACGACTAACAAGGGCCTCCACGCACCACAAGTTAATGACCTCTTTACTTTCAGGTACATCACCGATGCACAAATGTGCAGAATCTACATAAACATGGCTGCGTCAAACGTGCAGTGATTTCAAAATAAAAACATCCGCCGTGTCGTGCGGTGCGGGCAGCGGGAACGCACCGAACCGAACATCGTGCGAATGCAACGAACACGATCTTTACTTACCTCGGCACAGTCCGGACGAAGCCGCGGGCGGGGCGGCACGTGTCGTGCGCGCCTCGCGATCACCTTTGTTTTTATCTGTACCATTGTTTAATTCCATCCGAATACAATCGATACGAGGTTCCAGAGTAACCATATGGCCTACAAGTTACATTTTGATGTGATTTTAGTGTTTTTACTGACATGTTTGTGACAATAAAGTGTTATCTATAGCTACATCATATGAAGGTGGCTTATTGACAAGTGAAACTCTTTATCGCCCCATTGAATACTGCTCTGTTTGCGATTGTTGATGAACTGAAAACGTGTTAGTGGTCCCTGTTGTAAAGGAAAGCATGCAAATCAATATACGGATGGATATCCAGCAGCGAGCAGCCAAGAGCTCTTAGTGTGCGGTTTATATCTCCGTTGCATATTGATTGCTTCTCAACCAGGATCACTGCAAATTGTCAGTTACGGTGAGTTGCGATGGAAATAAATGGAAATGCTGTTGAATGAAAGATTTTGCAAGGTGAGATTAGCAGTGCCAACGATGCTATTATGAAGGTACTTACTGATGATTGTAATGATAGAGAAATGAAAGAAGATAAAGATGAATGATTTTTTTTCCAGAAAGATAGAATGAACTGAACGTGGAAATGAAGGATTAACTTTATTATTGTTTCTTACAATTGTTGTATAAACAAGATTATGGTGCAAACTTTCCCAAACCTTGCTTTTTCTTGAGTCTCTTTATACTCTCAAATCCAAAACATTATATGAAACATAGAAAAAAATAATTATTTATTCGAATCGTTCTCACTAAACCCTTATGTATTAAGAATATCTCAACAACAACTCTCTACATACAAATTGTAATTTAGACCAAATTACTTTGTTTGTATGTTAATGAGTTTCCTCAAAATATTCATATATTGAATAAATGCACCAGGAAGCCGATTTGGAAGTACCACAAATTGAACACATCAAAAATCACAGTAAAGCAAATCACGTCAAAAACTTTTTACTTGAAATACTGCAATAAATACGAATACAACAATGAAAAAAGAAAGAGCAGATTTTTTTATGTATTTAAAGAAATGTGAATTTTCCTATTCCAGCTACTTACCTAAATTTAATTGGGAATTCCAAGAAATAAAACGGTTGTTTGTTGTCAGGCTAATTAACGAAAAGTCACGCCTACGCCACGACAAATCAAATGACCAGATAACAATTTTTTTGCAAAAGTTTTTGTTGTTTAAGCCCAAAAAACTAAAGAACGTGAGCAGTTTAGGCCAACTGCCAAATGATGCCGTTACAGAGACCATATTTCTTAGTCAAGAGCAGTAAACAACACAAAAGATATAACGGGCGATGACACATGTCAGTTCTCAAGTTGTTAAAACTAAAACTGTCGACCACTCTTGGAGAACACCTAGAAGCAGAAGCCCAAACACAATGAAAGATTTATGACAATCCTAAAACGAAAGGAGATACAACTATAATCCAATCTATCGCGTAACTAATTGGCTTGGAAATCTAATAGGATCTCAATATCACAATGAAAGCCAATATGCAATAAATGGACTAATAATCCTTTGCCCAGTAGATGTAAAACCGGGATTAGCTTCGTAGCTGTCTGATCTCATACAAGGTTGGATGTAGGTATTCGTAATAACTAGCACATATACAGTTTTAGAGATATTAACCTCAATACTAAGTTAATTATTTTAATTGGCGATGGCCTTCAAATTGTTTTTGCCGCTTTGAAATCCTCTACGTATATTTTTTGAACATAACGTAAGAGGTTAAATGAGGTTATCTCTACAGACTGTATTATTATGGTAAGGCTACCTGGCCGGCCTCGAGGCCGAGCTTTAGTTACGACTGTAACAATGGAACTGGAACCGAGAACGAGCCGCAAGTGTTGCATATTCCGTGAATTTAATATTGGGCTGTATTTTATTATGTTAAATCAAGCCTAAAATCTACTTCTCTCATATGGATTTATACACTACTTCATAAACTCTGTGTATTTATCAATTGAAATAAAATTGACTTTACTCAAACAGTAAAAATACTTTTCTTTCGTTTCTTCTAAGATTAGACATCATCGTGTATATGCAAACGATCTATGCATTTCATATGATACCGAAGTTTACTTTGTTCTTATCGAATAAAAGATATATGATGCTTCTAAAGAACACCTTTCCCAGCTGTTTCTTGGTAAACTTAAAGAATTTTTGATTCAAAGAACATGGTGGACAAAACCCTTACATGAAATCTGCAAGCGCGGTTGGAAAGCACTCCTGACGACAGGGGGCAACCAGTTTTGTTACCTGGTCTGAACTCGCATGAACAACACACCACATTGCTTTATAATATCCTCACCAAAATCCTGATTTAAACATTGCAGATTCTTAAGCAAAGGAGATATATAAATCACATAAACTTGCATCGCCTATTTTAATGCGAAATGAAAGTAACCATCGATCAATCAGTGACTTACAATAATTATCGCTCTTACTACCAACACCAACCAATTAATTTCTTCTCTTGAGAGCTGGATTCTCGCATACTGCTATTGTTTTTTTTTTATGCTAACATGCACTTTCTATGATGATTTCGAACGAAATAAAAGTAATGTGATTCAATATCTTCTCTGTCTCGAAAGTTTCATGACTCAATGTTTTTAGTGTCATTATCTCCAATATTTGCATCGTAATATATGTTCGTGTATTATGTTTATTTATTTGTATGATATTTGTATTCATCATAACACTACAGATACATTGAATGAGAAGGTGGTTATTTTCTTAAATATGTGTGTAATTGTGTATGGTCGGTCACATAGAAATGTGGTAATATTTGCGCAAGTGTAGTGTCTTGTTGTCGAAACACTTTCGCTTAACCATTGACTATTTTGTACCTAATGAGAACATTAGAAGCAGCTCTTGTATTTATCTCCCTAACATATTCTCAGTTTGATTCATCCCATTGATATTCAAAGCTGTTTTGTGGGTCAGGAATTCCTGAGGCATCTATGATTCATCGAAAATGTTCCCAACATATTTTAAGACTTTTTACTCACCACACACATTATTCAGATTTCATATATCCGGAGGAGTATGTTCTGTATGTGTTACCTGATATAATTAAAACGTATTATTGGTACCTTAAAATCAGAAATCAGAATGTTTATTTGCCAGAAAACAGTACAAAAGATGATACAGAATAATAGTTTCATGTCTTCAGTCTGCAAGCAGACGTGCAAAAAATACAACTAGCTACAATATGCTTAGTTAATGTTCGACACGCACGCTTAGATGTTTTTTGCGGATGGATGATTAGTGATGATAATTTTGTTGATTAGCCTGAAGTTCGGAATTAGTAAATGTTTTTCTAAATCTTTTGCTGATTTGTGAAATTATAGATTCTAATTTCTTATAATCTCTCTCTAATCACTCCAGACTACTCAATTACTTGAACAGCATTAAAGATATCCACAAAATTATGATAATTTGAAACAGAAACTACTGAATTTGGTTTAAATATTAATCATTAATTTAGCACCAAAAGGTGACCTAGTGACATGACCGGCCTTAATATTGTACGTTTGTTTTAGGGTTAATTCAGCAACTCTCATACAATTTAATTAAAAAATGTTCGCACAACTTTACTTTCGTTTATGACGATGTTAAATTCTCATTCTTTTGTTTAAGCTTTTATGTGTAGAAGAATTTTGTACTTACTGTGTTCCTGTGTTTAATCATTTTGAACATCAAACAGAATACTATATTGTTAAATATTCGTTATTCGTATATGAACAACAGTTTTCTTGATAACTTTTCTTTGCTTGCCCAAAATCTCCACATTATTGTATTGTTTATGACGTAAAATATTATGCATTTGCTACCCCGTTAAAAAGTATTTTTAGTTTCTAATTTTGTGGCATAACACAGCGCATTTCTTCATACACCTGCCTGATACACCGACATATGACTACTATTGTCAAAACACTATGTTCTGTACCTGATATATCTGTACTTAATTGGTATCATGCACAAGTCAAAGCGGACCGATATGACAACATTGATACAAACCATATATGACTAGACATTACGTGAACACAGTCAGTGGCTATAATTAGGCTGCTTTCCCACGCAGGGCCTGCTGCCCACACCAGAGATCTTGTGATTTTAGAGACACTTCCTACTAAAGGTATAACAAGATGGGAGAAACTATGAATAATGAACTTTTAGTTTGGATGGATTTACTTTGGGCTTTATTCTGATAAGTGTTTTAAAGCATGCAGTTGTTAAATATAAAACGCCATGTCTTTACCAACATTCACTGCCATGTTATCTTTCTTTTTGCTGCATTATCGTCTTCATATAAAGTGTGTAATTTAATTAATCAATATTATGATTGGACAGAAATAAATAGGCTCAAACATAAAGCAATAACTTCCGGTTGATAGGTACACAAGACAATAGTCGAGTATAATACAGTTTAAAGGTCGCAGACTATCAAACTAACGACAACGGAACATTCCCAAATGTTTCGTATTATTTCGGATAACAGACCATTCAGGCGGTTCCCAGTCCTTGACATGCCCTACAAATATTTGGACAACAACTACGAATGTAACGGTGGAAAAAACCTTTGTAGAAATTCATGCCGCATTTTATTTACGTTTACCAATTGACTATGATGACGCAAACGATGATTTGTATGTTTTTATGAATACCTAGAAAAACAATAAATCAAATTTAATAATAACTTCGTTTCAAAACAGTCTAGTGAACTTATTCGCTTCAACTTGTTTTATGGACTCTTACTATTCATCATTGCATGATACCGAAAAGAAAATATATAAATTACTTTGATCTTTTTTTATTTTATTCCATTCATGTAATGGATAGAATTTATATAACGAGAAAATCGTTCTATATCTTTTGTCGCAATCCCATAAAGCCTATTGATAAATAGAAGCGGCGCCAATACGACCTGTAATTTTCTGGTCGTATTTAATTATAGGCTCCGCATTTTTTTATGAGCTCACGACTGAAATAAAATCTCAAAGTCGATACAAACGAGTCGTTTCCAATATTACAGCAAGGTTATATTTAGAAGGCGAATTTATTTTAATGATATCTAGATTGGCGTTAATACCCTGAACACCTTGGAACCATAAGCTTCATAAATGCTACTATCAATAGAGATCTTTATGTAAATGACTTTATACTACAATAGAATTCAATATCGGTTTGCATAACGTGAAACGTTAGAACGATAAAGCAATGCAAATGAATTTATTTTTCATGTATAGTCTAAAAGGTTTTTAAAAAATCTTGACTTATAACTTTGCTATTCTATAAATCTTCATTGAGTATCACACTTCAAGATGTAATGAAAAAACCATAACGTTAAATATTGTTACACAAATTCCAAATGCCAAGAAACCAGACCATGTAAGTCTTGATTACATTATTGTGTGTATTGTAACTGTCAATACCGTAGTGTGTACTGTTAACGTCTTAGTTGTTATGTAATCTATTGTAGTCGTGTCTTAGCCTGGGGTGGAGCAGCAAAAAGTCATGGCGTTTTGCAACTAGACGGTGTCATGGGACTTTCTCTTAATCTTAATTTGCTTATCCTATGAACTGTTGTGAAAGATATGGTGTACTTTATACTTTGATTTGGAAGCGGTGGTGGCCGAGTGGTAGGGCGCCCGCCTGTGGATGCAAAATCCCAGGTTCGAATCCTGCCCGGGCTACATGAATGGAGAAGGCAATGGCAATCCACTCCATTAATATTGCCAAGAGAATCGTTGTGTGTGTTTCATTCCATATAATGACCACGACCCTCAGTCTTGAGGAAATACGACTAAAGAGAGATACTTTGATTTACTTATTCAGTTTTTTTAAACCAAATACGATACAGTCGAGAATCTGGTCCATTTATTTATAGGTAAGCTACTTTGCATCAATTTATTTGCTGATTCATAGTTATGAACAAATACAGAGTTAATAGGGAAAATAAGTAACAAGCTACTTGACTGATAGAGATTAATTTCTGGTTATGATTTTTAAAGCTAGGAGTCACCTACGCAACCTATTAAATATTTCTAGAAATATCATCGCCGTTTTTGGAAGCCCTATTAAAACAAAGTTATTCACATTCAGTATTGACTTGAAATGATCCATTAAATAAACACAGAAAATGTTCAAGGTGGTTTATCAACATACTTAATCAAAAAATTGTGCTAATTTCTGAAATCCGATCTCTGTCTGAGATAAATACCCTTAGCTATTTCGGACCAGACAGTCACCTTCATCGCCTGTCTGACATAATCGAAGTTTACCGCCACAATGGCCTTAATATACTATAAAACCATACAAATATATAATACAAAATATATGTAAATATCCTTATCATTTTAGTTATCAAGCTTTATAAGCTTCTTCGTCTAAATAAACAATTTTGGCATGTGTTACTAAAAATAGATTTTACTTGCTTTAATTGTATGATCATGGCCTTATTAGATAAGTTAAGTTTTTTAATAAAATCATAAGTACCTATATGTATAATGATAATACTATTACAAATAATGGGAGTACATTTCTACCCCAAAAATACATCAAGTCTCCTCATCATCAATTTGTAATTAATAAGACTGTCTGTCTAATAGCTTTTTAAAGTTCGGGCCTAAAGTTCGTTAACTTACACTAAACTCCTACGCCTATTCGATGAAGTTCTCTTTAATATGTCATACTCATACCCAATTTATAATAGACTTTATTCGAAAACTGTAACCGACTTTGCTTTGAACTAGAAACAACGATTTTGAACAGAGACTGAGCGTGGGAGTTTTAAACTAAAGAGATCAAGGGTGACTAAATACGAGATTGATTTGAGGTCACGCTACACTCTCAAGTACTCTCTAAAAGTAAGGTATTGTTTGATGGACTGAATACTAAACAATTTTAATTGAATCGTAAAAGTTTATCAATATTCGTAGTCGTGTCCCGGTAGTCACGTGCACAATAGTGTACGCGGCTTGGTTACAAAATACTGTCCATTCACAAGTGATAAGTACTAGATACATAGTTCATTTTATTGTGGACACTTATACCTCTTATTCTGTTATCTGGTAATTTTAACGAATAAAACTCAACGAGTATAACAATTGGCACATACCCTTTTCTAAGTCCTGGCATGGTGCCTTTGCCACAGATGCCCCAATAGAAAGTAATCTTACTTTTAGTGACATCTAATTATATTGTATCATTTAAGTAACCTAACTTATGATTCTTTTTTTCTTCATTTCGTGATTTCAATTCATGTTCTGGACTGAAAGTTTTAAGTATTTCATATGTTCTCTTGACAATGAAATTCCTGGAAGCATTAGAGATGAAATAAATGACCGGTAGAAAGATCTTTGTCTCACTTTTTAGGCAGAAGGGTCGTGTGAATACTTTATCTCGCAGTAACACGACATATTTATCTAAAGAAGATAAAGAAGCACACAATTGTATAATATTCATTTTCACAGTACCATGCGTCGATTTTAGATTTATGGGTTGCGAAAATTTCCAATTTAAAATATACCAGCAAACTGCTCCGATTTCCTTATTTCCTTGAAAAGCAACCATATCAAGTCCTGCGAAATGTAATCCCTTAAAGAGCAATACTGATTTGAAAAAACAACTTATGCATTGCTAAAGGTTAAAACTAACGTCAAGTTGAAATCAAAAAGTCAATATTTTATGACCTGACTTTTATGAGAGTTTTGTCGCTTTTAGTTGTCCCTGAGCCTATCTCCTGCCCCTTACTCACTACAAAATAATTGCTGGAGCCATTAACATTCCGGAGTACCGCTAACGTAACTTTCTACAGTGGGTGGAGTGGAACTACGCCAATACAGTATTACATTTGGAGTCACGAAACTCACGAACGTCATATGTATAAATACTTTAACGTTCTTGCCATTAGAAATACAATTTCCTTTATGGAATTTTATTGCCGGGAAAGTAGTATGAGCGTAATGCCCTACGTTATTATTTTTTAAAGCCGATGCACCAGAAAATTCCTATTTCGTTTGGTATACTACTCAAATACTGGGTTAATAGCAGCTTTTAGAATATTTGTTACGAAATGGCGAAAATTGTAATTAATGACTTTCATTAATCTACCTACATACAAACGTCTGTCCTTGATCTTGACTGATATAATATATCTAGCTATTTCATTCCTTAAGAACGGATTTCCCACCGTTCTCATGAAAGCCAAGTTCCGTGGCAAAATTGCAAAAACTAATGTTGAATTTACACAAATATCCACCTCAAAGGCTGCGCAATGATGTGGAACGTAATCAACGATAATCCATGGCCTCAGATTCGGTAATACTCGCTAATAAGTTTCACCTTTACCTCTTGCTCTAAGATCTGAGTAAACAATCACCTTTTCACGTTCTTCATGCTGAATCTCAAACAATAGTACGAGGGAAACCTGCGGACTGTACTTGTGTCAACAGCTCGCATCCGAACCTGGGGTTATTGATCTGAAAATATAAGAGGTTTTCCCCTGCTATTGTCTTAAACGGCTACGTTTGTAAAATGAAACACAAGGAGAACGTGCCCAAGTGGCCAGACGCTCGGTTAAGAGCTAACTCCGCTGCGGTGGCCACACTGCTGAGGTTGTAAGATTCTGCCCTTAATCCCTATGCATAATTACCGATTTTCAATACAAACATAACTTGGTTATCTTTTCAGCGGAATCGTTTATATAATTTAGGTGTTTTTCCGAAATATTTGTTCAAAATACCAGGTAAGTACTTATGTTGCAAACCATTCTCAGTCATATAAATCAATCAGGCGCCTGTACAAATCAGAATGATCTGCTGATGCTACAAATTGCCGTTGATATCAATCGACAAAAGCTTTCCTTTACAAATTCAGTTTACCTTTGTGCGTTCCCACATGTGTCCGACAGGCCCGTGGAAAGATGGCAACCCTATAGAGAAGCTTGAATCGAATGTATTTTCAGAGCGTTATTGGTTTCATTGCACAATCGGCTCATATTTGCCGTTCTCTCCCGATCTCAATGAGCAGTAATGGATGCGTAATGCATTGAAGATAAATTTATAATAGAGTCTTATTTATAAAACATTTTACCACGTTTTTATTAAGTCTATCTATATATCAAATCTTGCAAGTAAAATTTGTCTTACTACTTCTTGTCCTACAAGCGTTGGTTTATCAAATTGAAACTTGTTAAACCAACGTCTTGATTGACTCGTCAGCACCCAGCCCAAAAAATCAAATAATACAATTTTATTTCTTTTATCTACTTCGTGGCACTATAGAAAACATTAAACACAATAGGCTCTTAATCACAGGAGTAATGCTTTTAAACCAAGGTGACCTGCTCGAGCTACACCTGTAGACGAATTACACTATTTATTATTTTGAGAGTGCGCGATTCGTCAGTGTCTGCAAAGTTAATTGCGTTAATCTAGAAATGTGAAGGCCCAACTTAGATTTAGTTCAGGAACTTGTATTTTATTTAGTTCAGTCTGTTCAGGTACTGTGTAATCTGAAGAAATAGAAACTATAATGAATATATAACGTCAGTTAATGCTTATAATAAACTAGCTGGCGCCCGCGTCTTCGCTCGCGTTAATCCTTTCTTAGCGGATGCCTACGTCATAACATTTACCTGCATGCCAAATTTCAGCCCGATCCGCCCAGTGGTTTGGGCTGTGCGTTGATAGATCACTATGTCAGTCAGTCACTCAGTCAGTCAACTTTGAGTTATATATATGTATATAGATTTGTAAACACAACCTGTTATATTGCCGACCACAAACAATGCAACAAGGTAAAGAATATGATGATGATGGCTGTTTTAATTCAATACAAGAAGTTTAACTAGTTAAAGTTCTTGTTTCATAATTCCTACTCTGCCGATCTAAAGAGCCCTTACATCTGCGTATAATTAATTGCTAAACCGCTACAAAATCGATATCCGGAGGAGAACCTACTCAATATCTATGGTATCGATTCAATTTAAAGTCAAGTGAAAACTTTATCAACAGAGGAGTTCAGTGTTAATTGAAAGAGGCTTCAGGATCAGTATTATACATGACGTAAATTGTAAAAGCTTAGTTAAAATTGACGTCAATAAGCGATGCTTTGCATCTGATATTGAAAGTAAAGAATCTCATTTCGATTAATATAAATTGATTCACAGTTTATTAAAATCGTGTTTTCTTATCTTCCTTAATAGACAAATACGGGACCCCTATTCTAATATAAAAATTCAAACTCCCAGATAAGGTATCTGGGAGTTTGAATACAACAATTACAAAATAACAAAATATTTGTATACGTGTTTATGGAAACACGTATACAAATATTTTGTTTAGAATTCTTCATGATGTAAAAATATCGCCAGTGACATTGAATCTGAAATCTCTCGTTGGGAGGGTAGTTATTTATAATTTCACACCTACGACCGACGCCAGAGACGTCACGCGGTAGCAATGTTCTATTTAGAAATTTACGACAATGTGTATGAATTCCTGATTCGCAGTAAACTGCTTTATAATAGTTTTACTGGCTAATCTTTTTATGTTTGACTCTATTTCTGACGAGTGAGAAAAACTCGTCGCTGTATTCATAGATTATAAAAATATTATTGATCATCATCATCCATAGCCTTCCATGACCCACTGCTGGGTATAGGCCTCCTTCCGTCTACGCCAACCTTATCGATCCAATAAAATAAATATTTGTATCTATGAATACAGGATTATAAAAAGCTCAGACATTTTGAGCCGAACTAACCTTAGATAATGGGATACGATTAAGAGAGACGGTAAAAGAAAAATCATTACTCAAAGCGCATTTGCCTAGAGAGTGAAATAAGTGAAATTCGATAATGGCAGCCCTATTAAATCAA
Source organism: Ephestia elutella (assembly GCA_018467065.1). NCBI lineage: Eukaryota > Metazoa > Arthropoda > Insecta > Lepidoptera > Pyralidae > Ephestia > Ephestia elutella. The sequence continues at coordinate 13,150 of JAEMBS010000448.1, forward strand.
TAGTTCTATTATTTGCCAAGTTTTCATCATTACATCCCAATCTACAGTATGTAACTGTTAGTAACGGTTTCCACGCTGGAAATAACATGGCGTTATTATGTACCAGAACGAATTGTAATTGTATACAGATACTCTTGTACCATGAACTTGTACAAAGGCATTTATGTAATAATATCATGTGAGCAGTTTGGAAGGTCCTACAAGTCTAATAGTGGTATTAGATTTTGATAGCAGTTAAATAGAAACGTGTAAGTATACGTTGGATAACTCTTGCACCGTCATCCAACTAATTTAAGAAAAGTGCCAAGAACATTTGCAAATCGAATGACAGTTCAAGTTCTCGTGAAAGCTGAGAGAACTCCTGTGAGAAATCCGTTACATACTCAACATATTATCATCGGTGTAAATAATGACTATGTAATATCCAAAGTTCGGTACGGAAGACAAAAAATGTTGTGTCTCACGCTTACAAGAGGTGCTCGTTCATCATGCCTCGCAATCACGCGATCATCATCGTTGGGATTGAATCACATCAATCATTTCTGAACCCAATTTTCGGTGGTGTATGATAGGTGTATTGTGTGGTCAGCGATGGTAGTTTTTTCAGAATAGATACTTAGATGTTGAACCTCTCTTATAACTTTACGTAGGTCCTTCGAAAATGCCGTGCTTCTTTTACCACTCAAGCCTAGCTTTTCCATTGCAAGACATGACTCCGCTACTGAATGTCGAAGTATGAAATGCCGATGTATATTTGTTCTAAAGTATCCAATGTAGAAGTATGCGAGTACAATATCTATTGGTTAATCTTTTAACAGTCTCACAACATTCATACTATTCGGACTCATATTAAGATCACATGTATTTACCTTTTAAAATCTCAATCGAATTTTTCTCTGCCATTAACGTAGCAAAGCAGATTTCTTTACAATGAAGCAAATTCTATTTACGCACGTTTGTGTACCAATAAATGTACGTACCCTTTTCCCAACTTGCAAAATACATGATATAACATTTAAAGACACTCCCACCAGTCGATACAATTACCACTTGTATTCGAAAATAAGCACGCATATACGTGGGCACGCAAATAGAACCTCGTGTAAATAAGCAAAGAGCACGCTCTGAGAGAAATAACTTTTATATAAGAACGCTGAAATGCAGTAAATCATTGGATGAACATTAATTGATGTTTGGGAGCGTCACAATGAAATAAACAAATATTTTAATTTGAAACTAAAACACGCAAGTTACAATAAATCCAATAAATGAAACACATAGAAAATATAAATTGGAGAGTTTTTTGCAGATTTTTCTAAAGTTATTTGTCTATGATCTTAATAGCCAATAACTCTCTAAAACAGCACAATTGCTGATGAGCATCAGAAACTTTAACAAATTAATCAGCTCATAAGATATATGTAGAAGTAAAAAGTTAGAAAGTTAGTGCACAATCTAACTATTGTCTAAGTTTTGCTTAGACAAGTACACAATTGTGCATTAGCGACAGACTGAGTTCAAAGTCCGGTAACATAATTATGAGCTGAAGCTCCAGCAGACTAGACATTTCTAATAATAGTCAGCAGTTTCTGTCTTACTGCATATTGCAACATCATGCGATAATGCTTACTCTTCATGACACTAAGGCAATTACGTACAAACAAACACAGTAAGCGAGGTAGTTTTCTCAAATGTTTTATCTATACATATAATAAAACAGTAAAAATATTTTGTCTGTACATTTAGTATTTTTGACTGAAATGGATAGAGGGACACTTAAAAAGAACAATAGAAAGCAAAAAAAAATTTTTGGAATTTCTTGTCTGTCTGTCTGTCTGTCTGTATGTATGTACGCGTTTCACGCAAAAACTACTGGACAGATTTGAATGAAACTTTTTTTGTTGTATAGCTATTAAGCCTGGGCAACATATAGGCTATAATTGATTTTGAAAACTGGAACACCTGATGAAGAACCATAGCAGAACAGCTAAACTATAAGAAATATGGATATGGTGCCATAACAAAAGTCGTTCAACCTGATGAGCATTTTCTGCTGACGTATAAAAATTGAAGATCTGGAACATCTGATGAAGTACTGCAAGAGACCAGCTACACTATAACATATATGGAAATGGCGCCTTAGTAAAAGTCGTTCCACCTAATGAGCATTTTCTGCTGACGTATAAAAATTGAAGATCTGGAACATCTGATGAAAAGCTCCAAGAGACCAGCTACACTATAGCATATATGGAAATGGCGCCTTAGCAAAAATTGTTCGACCTGATGAGCATTTTCTGCTGATGTATAAAAATTGAAGATCTGGAACATCTGATGAATAACTCCAAGAGACCAGCTACACTATAACTTAATGGAAATGACGCCTTAGCAAAACTTGATTAATCTGATGAGCATTTTCTGTAGACGTATAAAAATCGAAGATCTGAAACATCTGAAACAGTTTGGAACACAAAAAGACTTTTTGTCTAAGCGAAACTCACGCGGGCGAAGCCGCGGGCAACAGCTAGTGTACTATAAAATTTAAACAAACAACTTTCAGACACATACAAAATAAGATACTTAAATCCTTCTTCTTCAGTCGTCTGCTAATCGATAATATTTAATCGATACATCATTCACATACCCTGCAACAAAGTGCTCAATTTTGGATGTTTATTGGTGGTATGCCTATACATCTATTAACAACTAAAGAAAAAATAAAACTTACTTATGCCTTTTGTATACAACATTTACATATATAATATGAGTATCTTTAATGCATATAAATTCGAGAATTAATCATAAGTTACGTAAGAGTAATGGTACAATTTTCTAACATTTAGTCGAAAATTGCACAGTCATTAAACTCATTAATATACTTACGTTTCACATCAATTGGAAGTCATTATACTTATCTCGGAACATAGCAGCAAATCATAAACAGATGAGATACATATTCTTAAGATGACATAAGTATTTCTGACAGCCATTGGATGAATGGCAATTTCACAGCAAATCTCTCATAATAAGGAAGCTTCTTAGTTGGTTACCGTGGCATCATGGCAATTGCATGAGATTGCATCTATGTTGGATCTATGGGCATTCCTAGAATACCTGCTCGTGTTACTTTGGCACGCGTATCCACCATTACCACTATTAGATGTGGTAGATTTGAGGTGATAGAATAAAAGCTGAGAGAGAACAGTCTGCAACGGTCTGCTAATCTTCTCCGTTCTTCACACAATTTTATAGACGCGACTTGATTGGCTACAAACTATTATGTTGTTAGTTTTTTTTAAGTTTTTAAAATAAATTGTACATTGTAGCTAATATTTTTAGAGATAAAACTACTGTAGCACAAAATGCAAATCCTATGATGATGACATTATTATGATTTTATTCTGTTTCAATAAACATATTTTGGGATTTGTTTCCCTCTAACTTTATTATTTACTGAAAGCTGAAAACAAAACATTGGCGATAAAAAGTCACAATATCCAGCACTCTCCTGCCAGCGATACGTCGTAAAAAGGCTATTTTCTAGTCGGAAGCAATAAAAACCATCGTTGATACCTTCTACCCGACCTATCTCGGCTTAAGGTGACACACTATATCTCAGGGTTACCATTGCCACAATTCCAATTGATTGTGTCAATAATATGGCTTCTAAGAGTAGCTATACGTGGTATTTCAATTAACACTATTATACTTAATTTTTCTTTGTTAATTTAGTGTTTAAATGTATATATATGAATTGTAAATTATTATTGAATAAAAATTAAGGTACTACTTATTTATAGTAGTAATTATACTATTTTTCTTTTCACATATTTTCTATTTTCACGCAAAAATTACAGATTTCGATGAAATTTTGTACACCTTTGAATGAAATTTGGAATAACTCTGTACTTGTTCTCCCGAAATTCCTACGGGTCTTTTAAATAACTAATGATATTAAAATAAAAAAAGTCAACTTCTAAGTGTTTCAGTGATCATTCCCTTAGTGTGTCTCCTTAAACGAGAATCTTCAAAGTTGCAGCCCTCAACTTAAGTAGCTTCTTAACTTCAAATGACACATAAAAGACACAAAACTCATAAGAAGGTGTTTCCAACTTTTATGTACAATGTTAATGAACTTCAGATAACTTTGAGAAGGAATGCTAGGATATAAAAGCCCCGTATTTATAGACTTAAAAACAAATATTAACAAAAGAACATAATAAAACGTCTATTCCCGTTAACGTAAGTGATATGTTCAAATTTGTAATTAAATTCTGCCCGCAAATAGGATAGGCCTTTGCAAACATGTAGGTACTAATAAAATACAACGATAAAAACGACTCTTATATCTCCTGAAAGACACACCAAATTTCATAGCCATATTGTTATTTCTAAAAATACATATTTAATTATCTCAGCAACATTCTCGTGAATGAGCGATGTCCCCCTAATGTCCTATTTTGGAAAGCAATCGTTCACCCCTTGTTTACATCTCAACGCATCTACTAACTGATTTGCTAAATGCAATTGAATCATACTTATTTACCCATTTGAAACTTCACACACGTCACAACGTGCCAGTTCTCAATCGATACGATTATGATACGGAACCAATCGATCTCGAATAATCTAGAACTACCCCCGCACCGGTTCGCCAGAGCCATATTATAAAGTAAAGATTACCTATATAGATTTTTGGAATCCTGAACTACCTGCACGACAGCGATGTCGAGGGGCACAGCAGTTTTAGAAACCTAACAAAAAGGTCTTATGAAAATAAATTAATCATGTGTTCAATCAAAACGTATAGATACGCAGGCGCGTTAGCAACTTTTAAAGAGAAAGCTCTCTTAAAGCCAAAGTAAAGACGCTATTTGACTGACTTAATCTTAATGAGATCGAGCAAAATTAACGGTATCAGATCAGAAATTAAACAGTCTGTTGGTAGAGTACCTAACTAATGTACTCAAACTCATAGCAAACCACTAAAAGGAAGTAATGATTATACAAATCATCGAGGACAGGTATGTAGTTGCCTGAAATAAACACATTTTATTTATCTGTTATTTATGTATACGTTAATATAATATCTCCCTACCATTCCACCCAATATGGAACAGCCTACGAAAGCCTCAAAGATGTCTACAGGACACAGAATGTCTGTGCTACACAATGACATTCGTGCTACAAGACCATTTTCGACTCTTCTTTTACAAGAGTGGGTAGTTAGATCAAATAACCCGTACTCCTTGATGTCACATTTTCTACCGCCTAACGACCTCTGTATACCTAATTGAATTTGCAACCCACTCGATAGGAAGAAAAGAGTATGAATTCCATAAAAGGTAGGTGTATCGAGGAGAGTTCAAAAAACCAAATTTAAATACTCTACCTGTCGCGGGGTACGGCCCGCAAAACAGATTAATAATCGCAGACGCAAATTACTTTTAAATTGCTCGTATGTCATTAGTTTTTGCAGTTTCGAAAAAGTTTAATGGTAAATCAAAGATTACAAAACGCTAATAATTTGGCAAGCTATGCTAAATTGCACGCTCTCTTTTATAAATCGGATGAGCATCGTGCATCCGATACCTGTATGAATATGAATATTTATATTTCGCATTTATATGTACCAATTTTATTTTGGTACTATTGGCAATTGGCAGGATATTTTGTATCCAATTAGTACTTATTACAGAAATTTACGTTTTTTGACTTTACCTATAATAGTAATTATGTTCTTCGTTTTATTTTAGTATTTTTCAGTTTTCGGCTCTATTCGATAATTTTTTAGTTTCGCTAACCCTGTAGTATGTCCTACCCCATCAGGTGTATCAAAGTCTAGAGTCGGTCTATCTGCAGTTTATTTTGAGCAAATGCTATCGTAAAAAGTAACAAAAAAAACACGTTTCGGAAACAAAGTTAATACAATGTACACCGGAACGACGCTCCAATTATTATTCACGAACGAACCATTTCCTAAATGTTATCTAAATTTAGACCTTGCTCGTTTGTGATAAGAACTACATTGGGTTATCAGCAGCTGGTGCTATATACGAGTACCTGGAAGCTGATTCCATGTGGATTTTGGTCAATATCTGGGTGCGTGCGGCAAATTGCCGCAGGTAGGAGTATAACGGGATTCGATTTGAAATTTCAATAGCCAATCAGAATAACCAGAACCAATTAGAAAAGATTTATGCTCATTCAGCTTTAATTTATTTATTAATCAAATGTTTCTATTTATACCGCCTCTCATTGCGAACATAAAACGCTATTTTAAGTTTAAATAATACATATACTCATAAATTAATTAAGTTACAATTACTGAAGTATATAAAAATGTATAATTGAGAGCTAGTAAATTTATTTTTTCCATAAAATGCCTTTTCAAAGTGTTCCAGATAACACAAGAATGTCTTTATCAGCACTTACATTGCGCAGTTACGATAGTAGCCATGGAGTGCACTGCAAGATCGAATCTTTTCGCCTCGGCCATACAAAGCCGACCGGAAGCGGCGCTCGTGCCGCGCTCACATCCGCTCTGCTATAATGGACTATGAATTTTTATGGAACCACTTCGAAAAGCGCATTATATAACTATACGACCAAAGTACCATAAGCTACTGTCCATACAGTAACACTTAATTTGTTTTTCTTCAATAAATAAAAAAAATAATCATATGACGATTTACATATATTTATTTACGTAGATCCTACGTGGTTTCCGGTGAAGGAAAACATCGTGAGGAAACCTACACTCTGGTTGATGATTATCAGCTAGTGTGTGAAATGGATAAGGCAAAGGCAAACCACTCCATTAAAATTGCCAAGAGAGTCGTTGTGTGTGTTTCATTCCATATAATGACCACGACCCTCAGTCATGAGGAAATACGACTAAAGAGAGAGAGATCCTACGTAACTTCTTCTTGTTGGGAGTGTCCTTTGCAACTGATATAAAAAATACTTGCTCATTTAGTAAAATAATTATACTGTTCATTTCCATAGCTCACCATTCACAAGGCTGACGAAATAGCTTATAATAACGTAGCACGGGCCGTGGAACCGGCATCACAAATCATGGTGTACAGTTACCTACTTCGTCCAAAAAATGAACTTGAACTTTTACCTTTTTAATTGACATGTAACATTTGAATAGCATCAGTCAAATGCACATGTTGAGAAAAACATGATAGTTCGTTCTTTTTTTCACAAAGGTTGTAAGTAAGCTAAGGTGCACTTTACAACATAGTCTACTAGCTGGCGCCCGCGGCTTCGCTCTGTTAATCCTTTCTTAGCGGATGTCTACGTCATAACATCTACCTGCATGCCAAACAGCCCGATCCGTCTAGTGGTTTGGGCTGTGCGTATAGATCACTATGTCAGTCAATCAGTCGCCTTTGAGTTAAATATATTTATATAGATATTTTTCTTACTTATTAATTACTTTCTTATAAACGTTTTTTTCAAAACATTTTTTTTTTGAACGTTTTGTAATGGAAGTCGGAAGAAAGAGAAATCCGACGACTTCTCTTTCTTTTGTATAACGTCATCCTTTCTATTTTTGAAGTTGCTGCAACAAATTGCAGGTCAGATTGCGACGTGTGTAGGGGCTTTTAAGGCTCGGTTTTAAACACACGGGACGCGTGTTTGCTCGCAGTAAGTGTTTAGATGCACTTCTGTTGTGTCTATACTTTGTCCCCGACGTTCCGCTGGCTGGGTCCCTATGAATAGGCCATTGTTGGGTCCCATTGATTGGTATAATTAGCGTGTGCTTTACCGCAATCATCACTCGTGTGTGATGCTGGTTTTGGTACTATGCAAACTAAAGTTGGATTGCACTATTTTACTTTGACAGTAACTTTAACCGAACCGAACATCCAGAAAGTACAGTCAGTTGCCCATCATCAGGGGGAGAATCATATCTCAGGGGGATCCTGATCCCCCTGAGATATGATTCTGTGGTAAGTGTTACTGTCATTTCGAAGCACAATACCATTTGACACTAGCCTTTGCAATTTCAATTTTGGTGCAACTAAAAGTACGATCTGACTCGCGACTTTGTTCTTTGGAAGTATATTATAGGTAACCTATATTAACAACATTTAGAAAATTGCCATGTAGGTACGCAAAGAATGAATATTCTATATTCACTCATTTTCCTCTTAGTTAAATAGATAGTATTTCAACAACCTGTATCAATTTAAATCTAGCTATCATTATAGTGTCTCTCCTGATCCTGTGTAATTTTTGTATTTACTACCAAGCGAATGACGTTTAAAAATACGTATTGGGACTTAGATAGAGTGTAATACTTATACTAGATCTTGGTATTTAATATGTTTCTAGGACCTTTATTAAGGGTAGCTGTAACAAGCCAACGTTTACGGCACTCTTGCTACCATTACTGTCGCGAAACTAATAGCACAGAATAAATATATTCTGCTTATACTTTGACTATAGTAAGTTTACTTTAGTCAGAAAATAGTTTAGAGTAATAAAAAGCTTATTTCATAATAATCGGTGACCGACTTTTAGTCACACAAACTCACACGACACATAATATTTTAAAATGCCACAAAAGCGATCGTTCCCTCAAGCCGTGTTTTTCAAATTATCGATTGTTTGATGCTCCATGTACGTGACCATATCCATTGTTTCACAAAATGGGTTACGCAAGCATATCCCGAAATCTGTCATCTCCCTCCTACGTGTAGATTCTATCCTTTTCTAACATAGAATATATTAAGAGCAATAATAAACCGAGACAGTTCGTCGTAAATAATAATTGAGTTGAGAGTTACTACAGTCGTGTTAACTGTGTAACTTTCCTACGATTCGTATAGTTATTTATTCGGGTAATGTAATACGATATTTTCGGTACATTTCCATGACCCAAAAGGGTTAATTTTGTTATGTTAACTGTTGTTACTTTCTTATTATGTACCTATGTGAGTTTATTTCTCTTCGTGACTTTTAGTACAAATTCTACGAAACAGACATATTTTAACTTCCATTTTATGTCACGACATTTTTTAACATTTAAGAAAGCTGAAGAATGATTGAATAGACAATTTGAATGCAGCCAACAAAAACATCAGATTTTGCAATTACATACGTAATTAAATGTGTCATATAAAATGGGCCTGTCATCGCTTTTTATACAATAATTAATGTTTTGAAATTTAAGCACTTGTCTTCGTATGTCAAATTACATCGCATTTGTGCTGAGTTATTTTTAGATGAAAGTAAACGATTTCATCCTGTCTTTAAGACTACATACGATGACGCACAAAATATAGAGACCACAGGCAGATATTTATTCATAAAATCAAAATAGTGTTTGCCAGTCCCAAATAAATGAATAATTTGAGATACCTACTTACCTTCTTTTCGAGTCGGAATGGCTAGTTTATCAGATCAAATTATTTGTTAATAAATTTGATCAGCATGTATTGAAGATAGAATAGGATTTTTTTTTTAATATCTGCATATGCTAACTATTATTGTATTTTAATTGTTAGAGAGCATATTTTCATTTTTAGTAATACTTTACAGTCCCAGATGCCATTTCAAATTTTTTACCAAGTGTTTCTTCTGTTTCTATCGATATTTTTTGACTGCATGTACTGCTGAGTGCTGATTGATCTCGTTAGTGCCCGGATGGCTGTCAGATCCAATCCCTCAAAGGGTTATAGGCTTTCCTAAATTTATCGCCCCCTAACTGGCGTTACCGGCTCATATACATTCATCTATGTCAAAACGTTTAAAAACACCGTAAAAAAGTTTAGATTTATTTGGAGATTACGAGATTTGGATGCGTTAGGTTCCATTAAATCAAGACGGCTTACGGGAGATGTTATACATTTATTTATTTATTTATTTAGCCAAAAAACAAAAAACAATACAACATGATACGCTATGGCGCCTAAAACCATGTCATGGTTTGTCTAGGCGTTGCACATTCGACTTATCTGATCTAATATAAACCTTAAAAAGACTGGTCGGTTGTATTACCCCATCTGTGCGAAAACAATCCCGTCAGCTCATAGTTACAAGCATGCGACACCACTATACCTACAAAGAATAAAGATCGTTTGTAAAGCGGGTAGGTTGCTTGTGTTGTCAGTCGCGCATCCGCTATCGCTGTGCAGGATCACTTGCGCACAAATAAGTTAAAATGTAAATCTAATGCTTGTTAATTTAGTTGAAATATAAAACATTTTGACATTAATTTTGTTACAGTAAAGAAATCGTAGACATTCTTTTGTGAAAGCAAAATGTTCATTTAAAATTCTTTTCAATAACTTTATATCGTCATAAACACAACCAAGGAAAGATTGGACTGTCTGCAGAACGCTCCCAGATTATAACCGATGTCATCGTTGCCTAAACAATAACACCCTAAAACCATTATTAATGGAATAAAGGGTAACACCATTTACCACTAATACAGTGGTAAAGGGTAATTTATTACCTATATTCTACTTTTTATGGACTTTTTTTAATGCATAAATTTTTACTTTCCGAGAGGAAAAGTTATCACTTCGAGACCGCTGCTTTAGTGTGCCTGTAATATAAAGGCAAACATAATAGGGGTCAAATTATGGCAGTCATGTTAGTTTATCATGGTCATGCAATTATTCATAATTAAATATACATACATTCGCAAGGGATAGACAGGTTTGGAAGGAAAGGGGAGACCTTTGCCGAGCGGTGAGATAGGTTAAAAAATATATACATATGGATAATAAAATAAAATTAACTTTCTATAAAAAGATATCTAATCATAATGAGTCATGCAATTTACCTCTTATTGTTTCTTCCTTACTTTCGTGGAAAATCACAGGATACGAATCCCTTTTGAACTCAGTTCAATGCCCAAACGGTAACACAAAAAGGTAGATAAAGTTTATCCATTTTATCTAATTCAGGAACAGTATTTACAAGATCATTGTTTTTGTTCACTGTAATTTGTTTTACTGTCCCCCGGCAGTTGTAGTGATAAAAACAAAAATAAGACAGTCTTTAAACAAAAGACTTTTTCGTCACATTTTAAATCTCGAGAAAATTACCGGTATTACGGTATTCTCTCTCTCAGCCTAAAGACGTCCACTGCTGGACAAAGGCCTCCCCCAAGGATTTTATCCATGGGGGGTTTTGCCGTAATCGCCACGCTTGGCAGGCGGGTTGGCGATCGCAGTGTGATGGCATAGTACGCGGAAGGATGCTGCTGCCCATCCTCCGGTGTTTTAAGTCCCTTAGTCGCCTCTTACGACACCCACGGAAAGAGATGGGTTGGTGCTATTCTAGGGCCACACCACAGGCCACGGTATTACCTTACATTTATGAATGCCGTTGTATTGCGTACTAGGTACCCACAGTTTAAAAAACAATAATGTATATTAAAATTAATACTTCAAGACGTGAAAAGTGTGAATTAATTTCAGACTTCATTTAATTTTACAACATCACACAAATTGGTGCTGTCACGGTGTTTATATTAAAAATTCTTATTTAAAATTCTTTTAACATGTTTATTAAAAGCCTATTCATGCGTTTCATACCTCCAGTAGATCTTTACATTCCCACAGAATAAATGAAATCAATGAAATGGAAAACACAAAACATGTGATTTTGATAAGACACACGCCTTTGAGCTGAATAACAATGCACAATGTAGTTGGTCTCTAGTATACGGAAAGTACGGTCGGCAACAGCTGCCTTTTTATTAATAACAAAACTTGTTAATGAACAATATTGAAATCCGGAAAGTTTTCCACTTTATTTTACACACCGTTCTTTGAATTTCAAGTCAGACTTTACTTAAAACAAAGAAGTTTCACCTACAAAG
>JAEMBS010000449.1:0-25000 GCA_018467065.1 Ephestia elutella
CTAATCCTCATTGCAAAAATTGGGATAATTTAATTTGGTTATCATATCCACTAAAAAGTTTATATAAATACCTATGCATATACTTACTAGATACCTATCTCATATCAACATATCACCAAAAGTTCTATAATCTTTCATGTCTATACTCAAATATATACTTATTAGTAATCTCGTAACAAATATCACTGGAGTGCTATTTATAAATCTAGGTAACACCGATAAGACTAAAAGGTACTATCTCGTCTCACCCACCGAATTTCTTTCTCAACTTACGAGTTTCAGATTTAAAAAATAGCACCCTAGTGTCTCTATATAGATAAGCAAGTTTATATAGTAAGTATTTGCTTTAAGTGATCATAATGACATATTAAATGTGTTAAAATAAGTTCATAAAAAAGTGACGCGTAGGTACTTACATGTACGTATAGTCAAACAATTCGCGCAGGCATTCTCAGTATGTATGTACACCGTATACCTTACATGAAATAAAAAATCAGACAAATTCAACTGAAATACCTACCATATTTGTCTACTTAATATTTTTTTATATTATCTTTCCATTTAAACTCCGTTTTTTCCTACTTGTCGTATTATGTAAACAATCTTACCATGTCTTTTTATGATTTTACAACAATATAAATTAAAATAGACTTTTTAGGAAATTACTTTCGTGGTTAATAATGTTTTTCAGACTTCAGTATGTAAATGTTTGAATTAATATTTGATTTATTTTCAACAAAATCAAAAAAAAATGTACTGTGAAGATTGTTTACATAATAGGACAAATAAGAAAAAACGGAGTTTATTTTAAGTATATGCAGGCCGATAAAACAAATTCTATGAATAGAAGTTAATCAATGCTGTAATAGATTTCTATGTAACTATAAGTTGAAATAGAAAGTAAACAATTTTTTGTCTTCACCGTTTAGTTCTCGGTAACGGTAAACGAGCCTACGTCTTTTTAAAAGGCCGGCAACACTCCTGCGATACCCCTGGTGTTGTGGTTGTCCATGGGCAGCGGTGATTACTTACCATCAGGTGACCCGCTTGCTCGTTTGCCGCCCTATGTTATAAAAAAAAAAAAAAACGGGTAACAGCCAGCTATACGATACAGAAGAAAATAGGTAGGTATCCAAATTATAGTAAAAACGACGTCAAAATATTTATATACATTGCGTACCTAAAGTCCGTTTATTCTTATGAATAAACGGACATAACGTATCGTAACATTTATATGTCCTATTACGTAAACCATCTTACCATATCTTTTTTGATTTTGCAACAATATAAATTAAAATAGACTTTTTAGGAAATTACATTCATGGTTAATAAATGTTTTACATTAGAATGTTTAGGTTTGAACTAATATTTGATTTATTTTCAACAAAAAGTACTGTTTTACCTATTTTCATTAAGAACATTATTCTTGTCGGTGGATTTTTTTCCATCTCTCCCTATCCTCGGCCAACGTTCTGATCTATAATATCATACAGTAGTCCAAAAAAAATTACTTTAATTAATCATGACTTGATGTATTTAGTTGACTATACGTGCCTACGTGCATGCTTTGTTATTAATAACTAAGTACAGCTTGGCAAAAAAGTCATGATATGGAACTAAAAAATAAAATCATAGACGTAGTAGGACCTAGTATAATAACGGTTAATCGTTGCTCGAGTTTTCTATTAATTTTATTTTTTAACAATATTTTAAGATAGTGGCGTGCCCATTATTTTCACGACTTTTTTGCCAAGCGCTATACAGGGTGTTTTTAAATCATTGGCATCCTTTCTACTGGTGAAAGTACTCATGAACATGAGCAACTTTTTGTATGGGACCGACTCAATCCGATGGAAAAAAAATCTGCTGTTCCATACTATTTTCCAATACCTACTCACCCGAAATGTATGGAACAGCTGATTTTTTTTTTCCATCGGATTGAGTCGGTCCCATACAAAAAGTTGCTCATGTTCATGAGTACTTTCACCAGTAGAAAGGATGCCAATGATTTAAAAAACATCCTGTATACCTACATAGGTAGGTTACATTAGAAGAATGCAAGGCATTTTACCTATTTAGTTGTGATGTGTATGTATTCATGTGATTTCGTGGATATGTCTAAATGATAAGCGCTTTGTTACATGAAATGTAATACATTATTTTTTGGGCAAAATGACTTTTTTTTCTACCTATACTTTAATTTCTATATACATAGGTACCTACTTACATTTAGTTTTAATTGTTATCAATACCGTACTACATAATTTGACCACAGGCACAGAATTAATATAAGTACTACGTACCACAGGCATAGGTTGATTGGTAAGTTCCGTACCTAGGTTCCGTAGTGTGTTCCGTTGTGTTGTGTGGTAGTTCATAGTGCCGTTCCTTTACCTTATACGTCTAGTCTAGGTACTAGCATGTACATATTATATGTTTAATCTGTGCTTATACTAATCTAAGCCTTCTGCGGTGTAGATAAATAAATAAATATAATAATAAGAGTACATAATATACGGACGGATATCCTATATTATTATGACGGACAAATAACACATACTGAGTTAGCCCCTTAGATAGGTAACATTCGATTCTTTTTGCATTGCCACAAGTCGTAGCTAACATCTACCTCGTAGAATGCCATCAAGGGAAGCTTATATAAAAAAATCTATTTTCATCTTTTACCGCCATCTTTAATTTTAGACAAGAAACAGTAACAAAATTTGTCGGCTTGCTAGAGTCAGTCCTATTTGATATCAAAACGAATTCAAAGATGGCGCTACTTTAGCTTTTCATGCTGTGCTTCTGAATGTTGCCAGATATTTAAGTGACAGAAGTACAGTAAATCAAGGAAAATATATATAAAGAAGTAAATCAGGGGAAATATAAGTAAATCTTAGCCAATTTTTAATTAAATACTTAGAACCTCATTCTTAATCCATACTTCCTACTAATATTCAAATACGAAATCATCGGTCTGTCTGCTTGTAAGCTTTCTCGGCTAAACCGCTGGACCGATTTTAATGAAATTTGGAATGAATATAGTAGATGACCAGGGGTCAATAAAAAGTTACTTTTTCAAAAATCAACCCTCAAGGGGCTGAAATGGGTTTAAATTTGCATGAAAACACATAAGATATAGTTGTTGCCGCGGGCAGAGCCGCGGGGCACAGCTAGTATTTGATATTTTTACTGTTTTAATGAATTTATACTTACATAATGAATCATCTACTTAAAAATAAAATTTCGTTTATTGTGTGAAATCCTTTTTAGTGTTAGAAATGATGATGACAGGGGAGATGATACTTTTTCTTTGCGTTTTTATAGTAAATAGGCAATTTTATACAATTGGCATATTCTATAACGATCAAATAATTTAAAAAGTATGAATTAGTTTATAATAATATGAATTTATTTAAGTAATTACATAAAAAAGTAAAAAGTTATTGCGTCATCAGATCTCTGTAGGAAAGTGCTTTTAGTTTATATTTTATATGAAGTGAAAACTACTTTAGATACCTACGTCGTCGTCGGTCGGGAACTTTATTTTGTTCTTAGCGCGCCTGAGTAAGTTTTTAATATAAAAATATTTCATAAGTGCGCTCACAAACTCCACATGTTTAAGGTTGATTGAGGTCGAGGTATCCCGAGACCAACCCCCCCAAAGGGTTCCAATCTTGTAGCAATGGGGGGGCTCAGTACCAGCGGGAAGCGGGCCCGCTTGGAAGCTAATAGGAACCCATGGCCCAGGAGTGGAGACTCCCGGCCGGAGGGGCCGCTTCTAGTGGCCTGGCTGGGAGTTTAGGGAGTTAACTCCCTACTCTCACAGCCGTGGTAGGGGTCGCGGGGGAAGAGGAATGCCGGTATTGCTGTGCGCTGTTCTCCATATCCTCCGCGACCAAGCGTGGCCGTGGCGCTGGGCACGGTGTCGCATGTCGGTGGGGCCGCAGGGGAAGAGGCGTGTCTCTCTGCGGCCGACGTGTGGTGGGCCTGTCTCGGCCAAAGTGAATAAGGACAACCTATCCTCTGTGGCTGAGATGTGGTAGGGCCTGATCTGGTCAGGTCCCAAAAAAATTGAGGGCTGGTTGGGTGGCGGAAACGGAATTCCGTCGCCCGGCTTAACGGCTCTCGGATGGAAAGGCGCACCCGTGTTAAGTGTGCCTTTACCCTAGCTAACGGGAAGTTTTGGAGGCTATCCCGCTCCGACCCTCTCGCTGGAGAGGTGGTTCGAGAGTGAGCCGTGCCGAGGCCGCCGCGCCGGGGCCGTGGAGCGAGCGAAGCACACGGTCCTGGCACAAATGCGGTAGACGTTGACACCATAGGCGCGAGCCGATGCGCCACCCCGACGGCGAGGACGAAGAGGCAGGCGGCGGGCACAATACACCCGTCACCTGGCCATGTGAGGGTGCCGTGAGGCAAAGCCGGGGGTCGTCGTGGTAGAATGTTCGCGATCCCATGACGCCCCCAGCAACGGCAGGCGTAAAAACGCCGCATGGGGTTTTAGTGGGTAGTCTGGGCCGACTAGCGGCTCAGGACACACTCAGTGTGTAAATGCATTTCCCCCTGCGAAATAAAAAAAAAGGCGTTGACACCATGTCTTAGTGGGATCAAGTCTCACAAACCCGTCCGGCTTCCCGTGGCTGGATAGACGAGAAGGAAGATCTTTCCACACAAAAAAAAAAAATCTGTGACCAGAGGGTTGGGAACTACCTGGCTCAAAGGATCAGCATTGATCAGCATTAACATTCAACTTGGCAATGCTGCCAGCCTTCTGGGCACCTTAAGGCTACATGAGACATATAGTATTCAGACAAGATTTCGGGACTGTAAGTACAACATCTAGGTAATTTATTTATTAATACCTACTTTTACAGTTCCTTTTAAATAAAAAAATCCACATAGGTAATTATTTTAATAAATTAAAATAACTGCATTTGGTTGGATAGGGAAAATCATTTTGGTAAGGAGAATTAAATATTACACATGGCAACCCACGACATCGTAAAATTGTTTACCCATTTCATTCATTCGGCCGGGAGCTTCGGTTTCGCGTGTCGTGTGCCACGTTACGATTGTTATGGCGAGACTTCGTTACTATGAAAAGTTTCAATGAAACTTTTTGAACTGTAGTGTTTTGACTAAAAAATAATTAATACATCTGGATTACACCCAAAACTGCATGGCGATTGAAATATACCGCTAGTAGTAGTGAAAGTTCACCGGTCAACATGTCGGTTAATTCAAAGTGGCGGTTACCTGACGTTTTTTGTGTTGGTGTGTTGAATGAATGTCGGAATTACGTTTAATAATAATTCGCGTCGCGGGGATGGGTGAGTAGTGGTACGAAGTGATTCGGGACATAGCGAAATGCCTTTCGTGCAGCGTGTGGTGGAGCCGAGGTTTTTGTC
Source organism: Ephestia elutella (assembly GCA_018467065.1). Lineage (NCBI taxonomy): Eukaryota > Metazoa > Arthropoda > Insecta > Lepidoptera > Pyralidae > Ephestia > Ephestia elutella. The sequence continues at coordinate 5,409 of JAEMBS010000449.1, forward strand.
GAGAACGAGCCTGCGGGATGACGATGGGAAACCGAAGGTGACAGATGAGGAGTTGCAAGCAGTCACTAACTGCACCCTAAGCAATGCCTTACGTCAACTCGCCTCTCTCGTGCTACTTGCCGAGGATATCTTCAGCGAGTTGACCACGCAGCTTCAGGGCATCACAGAAAGATCGAAATTGGCGCAAACGAAGATCGAGAAGATCAGTGAGATTGTGGAGCAATATGACCCGAAGAAGGTGCCAGTCCGTAAGTAACTTTACCCAATTATTTTACTGTTAGTTTTGTCTTCCTACTCTATGAGACTCAAGATAGTATTTAGGTAGTTACCTCCAACAATCATCATAAAAGACAAGACAATAATATATTAGCACACAAGATTACATTTTAGATACATAAAGTATATGTAACTTATCCTAATCCTAACTAATATTATAAAAGTGAAAGTAAGTTTGTTTCTTGGTTTGTTTCTTTGTTACCTCTTCACGCTTATCTACTGAACCAATCTTTCTGAAATTTGGCATACACATAGTTAGAAGTACGGAGAAGGACATAGGGTACCTTTTATGGATTATGAAAAGGCATGGTTCCCGTGGGAAATTCACGCGGGCGAAAGCTAGTGGTTACATATATCTATGTAACTTTCACAAGAGGAGAGAAGGAAGAAAACAATTCTTCCATGGAGAATGTGAACCGTTGTTCGTAGTCTGAAGTAGTCTGGTTAATTCTACCTACCTTAAACCGCGACTACCTATACCTAACTTGTTTTCAAAAAATCATCCAGGATGCCCGAAACGCGCCCAAGACACCGGTATCTACCTAACTAGGTACATTCGTCCGTCTCAAGTCAAGACAAACAGTAAAAAAACTGTAGAAAAAGGTAGCTACGTATGTAAGTTAGTCATCATCATATTCATCATATTCCTCACCTTATCCCATCATCAGGGGTCGGCGCAATATGTCTTATCCTTCCACATGCCTCTGTTTCCCGTCCTACCAACATCCACTCCCAACCCCTTCATATCGTCCCTCACACAGTCCAACCATCTCTTCTTTGGTCTCCCTCTTCCCCTGTAGCCCTCCACCTCCTTATTTAATGTCTGTAATGTACGTATGTAAGATAGTATGTACTGTAAAAGCTTATGTAAATGTACCTACATATATGTAAGCTATTATGTCACATTATGTGCTTACCTCCTCACCAGATCTATTTTTAATAGGTATGAAGAACCTATTATCCCCTCAGCTAGATCCTTTCATTAAGAAAATTACCAATTTAGTCAACATTTCAGAAGTTAATAATATTTACATGAACCGTATACATACACTCATCCATCCCTTCCTATCTGTAACTGGAAGACGTTGTGAAATGATGTTTTAAGAAATAAAACTTCCACTTCTTCTGTGCTACTACTTGGCTACTATCTACCTACACTACATATATCTTGACTTCTTTGTAGATGGATGGAATGTAAAACAACGGGAAAAATTGTCTTAAAATTATTAGAGCTAAGAACGACGCCTAACCTTATGATGATGATGATTAGGTTAACTAAGTAGGTAGATACCTACTTACATATATGTTTATAACCATAAAAAGGAAAGAAGTACGCACCGCAGCTGCAGAGGATGATTACCGTATCTGAAGGCTAAAAGTAAACAACATACCTACCTACACCTCCACAGCACCCTAAGCAATCTTGGCATCAAGTAAATTAAGTTCATTGAATAAAACGGCCGTTCCGAAACCTCATTACCTCATCCTCCTTGTGTGTGTATGCCGCCTTACAAAAACGTTCCTGGTTGATGCATTACTGAGCGCTATCTAAAAACCTGTTTGGGCGTTCGAGCGGGCCTCGATGGGAAAAAAATCCCAGATTCCAATGCGGAGCATAAAAACGTTTCGAGATAATTTCCAGCCCATCCAAGGCTGTTTGCTCGCCGCCGATCCTGCCCGCTCGACCATTTAACACTCGAAGGATTAATTGTGTATTTAAGATAAACGTCATACGTACATTCACTTCAGTTCTCGAGTCTATTGATGCTGCCGATAAGGAAAGTCATTTCAATCTACGTTTGATTAAGCCAAGATATTTTCTTATCCAAAAGTTCAACAAGAAAAAAATTACATTCAATGTAATGTAGTTAAGTAATACTGGATATTGTCAGAAAATAAATCTTTGTAGTTATTCGACGCGGTAAAAAACAGGCCGAGTCTACGGAAAATAATTTTGAATGGATATTAAACAATCATATCATAGCCGTCACCGGTAATCGTATCACCAGACAACAACTCGAAAAACTACGAGTTACGCAAAGATCAATGGAAAGGTCGATGCTCGGCGTATCAATATTAGACCGAAAGCGTAACGAGTGAATCAGGCAAAGGCTGGAGGTATAGATATAATGTTCTGATTATGACGATCTATCCTATAGTAGTCACACTATAGGATAGAAGGTCATAAGCGGAGATGACCCAGAGAGACCACAAGGGGAAGAGGTCGTCCAGCGGAGAGATGGGTGTACGATATCAGGAAACATTGTTAGTCACAACTGGATAAGGAAGGCTAGAGACAGGAAGAGGATGGGAAGGCCTATGTCTAAAGATGGACGAAACAAAAGGTGCAATGATGATGATCACCACCGTAAAGTAACACTGCCGATGCCGGTCTTGTGGTCTTAAGACTCGAAACGTAACATCTTTCGTGTAAACACTGCGATTCATTTGACAATCTTTCACCAGACGATAACGTTAAGTGTTGTTGCAGTCTTATCCAAGCTTTTATGGAAACATTTATCTCATCTTTAACAAATGACAGTCTCTTTCATTGTCAGATAAAAAATGAACATTATTAAAAAAATTAGGACCTAATATATGTAATTACGGTAATCTGTGATGCAACAACGTATAAATTGTATAAACTCTAGGCAGTATTTGCCTATAGGAAATATAAATCTCGTATACAACCTGTGTTGAACTAAACGTCACGTTCGCACAAAAAGTTCGTTGAACGATAAGCTCTTATCAATTTCTTTGTAAGTACGGAACGAGTTCGTGTCGTAAGAATTAATTAGACTCTTGCGAAATGGGTCCAGAACATTATAGATAGCTATGTTAATATATTAAATTTATCTCAATGTCTAATCTCATATTAATTTACCCATTTTTACGATGCCGAAATTTTTGGTACCTACTTAGCAAAGCCAAACATTCATTTAAACAATTATGCATAAAGTAGATCACTCATTTAACTTTATATTTTAATATTAAAGTTACGTGTTGCGACGGTTTTGAATATCCAATTAAATCTCAGACTACTTATAACTTTAAATTTAATGCGATACAAGACTTAACAAATGTTAATCCGACAACATTCACTTCTTGAATTGGTAAGTCGACAGCTCATAAACTGTCCTAGATTACTTTTAAAGCTATAATTTTATTATAACACATCATCTTCACAGGAGTCGTAAAAAAATATACTTATCGTAAGACACTATAAAGTTAACATAAGCTTGGTATAACTAAGAAGTTATCATCTATTGGTACAAATGTTATCGTCAATATAAACCAAAAAAAAAATCTGATTTGAGTAAGGGTAAAAATTATTGTTTCCGTGACCCGCATGGTGTTCTCAGGAGATGCACCTAATAAGATTTACATTAACTCTTATTAACTGAATTGAAGATGATTCCAAGTTCAATTTACAAGAGTTTGTCCTTCATTTCCGTACAAATTGCGTCACTAGGTACTTTCTCAGTGACGTTAATACAAATCTCAATCTAAAAGCATGCAAAATTCTTGCCCAAAATTATTCAAGATTTATTAGGATATTATGAAAACCATACTTGATACCTATATGTCTTGCTTTCTATAGCAGGTCTGATTTTATCTCCTATGATACCCGCCTAGTTATTAAGTTTAAGATCATTAGATCCCAGACCAGTTTTGAATGATGATTTAAACTTACTGGTAATTCATAGTTGTTTCTCTAGTAAGTACTTTAAGTTATTTTCGCCAGACTCCTTCATTTTGTTTGTTCATCCTATTGTATAAGCACAGGGCGGGAGCTTCATAGAAACGGGGCGTCAAATATACCTACTACTACTACAAATGAAACTGTACATCCGTGAACGCGTCAATGTGTGCGTTAAACAACTAGGGTCGCCGAAAAATTTTAAAATATGTACGATTATGTAATCAGGGAGATAGAGGCTTAAAATAAAACTTAAGTTTATGTTATATAAACATTTATTGAGCTTCCTTTTAACAAATATACAATACAAGCATAGAAAACTTATAAAAATATATTGTACAAAAAGACGCCGCGACAATGTTGTATGTTGAAAGTGACAACTCCGTTCGTTCCAGTCTGCCATGATGTTTGATATCAGCGTCTTACTGGATAATAACTTAACTCAACATTTATTCAGAAAGGCAGATTAGGATGATAAGCCAAGGTCAAAGACATGAAAAAAAAATTTAATTCTCATATGTTGCTCCCATTTACCCACAAAATGGCATATAACGAAAAAATGTATACACCGCACAATATCTAATGATGTGAAATATTTTTAATTACATTGCTTACCTGTATTCATCCTTCGGAAATTTATAAAAACGTCCCTCTTGGTTTATACTAGATAAACAAAGGTTAACTGTGCAGTACCTAACCATAATTAATTTCAATAAAACGATGTTTCTCTCTATCTATAAAAGCAAAACGTAACAGTAGCTTGAGATACGCTTCGCAGTCGCAGCTGCTAACCCCGTTTCACAGTGTCCCTCGACTCAAACGGGCGGGGTAGAAGTGCGGGGTACGCCATATTGCGGGAGAGGCAGGGAGCTTCCTTTCTGTACGTAGTACTTATATTAATTCTGTGGTATAAGTTAAATTTTAGCGCCCTAGTCTTTTGAGATTGAATCATAAACTTTCAACGAACAAACCTAGATAAAAACTGCTGTCAAATTTGCAATTTATCGTAAAGATGCAATAATTTCGTCGCATGTCTGGTCTAAGTCTGAGCTGTCTATCATAATAATAGTCTTGTTAGCTTATAGGGGCACCGCGTGTTCAACAAGGCATTATAACCGGACATACCAAATAGGGAGGCCAAAATGGCAACATGATAACATAATGCTTTGGCACTTCGCACAAAAGATGATACATCTCTAGCATACTCTAGCTAGTGCCTGAAGTGTCTGCTGTAGATTATAGGTATTGAACAACAATGTTTCGAGCGGTATGCCCCCTATACTTGTATGTAATGCCACAGGCATCGGTGTCACCTTACGGCCCCGCTAGTGCCTTTCCTTGCACTGGTGTTGTTTTGCAGGCTATTGAATGACTGCAGTCGGTCCGTATTAAGCAAGTCTTCGTCGAGTAATCTGAGCTTCAGCTTAAATCTAACGGCTTTGTACCTAATACATTCACGCCTGAATAAATCAAGAAATATAAGAAAGGGTTGTTGTAATACGAAACAGCTGCTTAACTCAAATGCAGTAGCTGTAGTGGTTGGACTGAAATACTCCGTGAAGCCGTAAAATAATAATCTGCGCAATTGAAGCCCAAGTGTTTCCCAAAATACTTAGAAGGGACCTTGGTTGGTTACCATTGACTTTTTTCATGTTGCGTTAGGATTTTATTATCGCACTCCACAAATAGAAGAGACAAAAACAACACTTGAGTTGTTCACCCCTCTCGGCTCTCATTGTGGGAATTTTAAAACCAACAGGGAAGTACCGTTTTTTGTCAACGTTTCTGAGAAAGAAGTCTTCCAGGTAGCCGATACTAATGTGAGCTTTTGTATGCATGAATTTGAGACGAATTTATTGCTTGCAAAGTAGATTAATGCTGTGATTTTAGCAACAATTGCAATTATAAAATGCATGTTTCTTAATAATTTTAATTACGCTTAAAATTGTCTGGAATTTTTAGATTTAATACCTATACATATATGTAATGCAATTGGCAATGTTAAGAGTCATTCATTGGTATGAGAATTCTGTAGATGTTTATAGTTCAGGACCGAAGAACAATAGGTCTATTTTAATACCGATTCCTGTTGGCGATGCTGTGAAGCTGCGACAATGACCTTTAAAAGCCCACGCTAATTATACACGTCTCCTTTAACTACCACAATCCACACAGGAATAGTGCACAACGTGGCTTAGAACATTGCATCGTAATCTGATGGCAAATTGTATGGTATTTACACAGGTATTTTTTGTAATCATCATAAATTATAAACAGTATTAAATACATAGTCACGTTGTTGATTAGACAAGAGTTGAACATGTGCGTCAGCCACACATGCTGTGCTGAATAAATAATAATTTGATCGGCGTTACTAAATTGTCAAATTCTTGAAACATGATCTCAAATTAGTATATCAATTACGTAACCAAAAATAACGTCATGAAGATTCAATTTTACCGTCCTTCGTTCCGGAATGTCTGATTTGATTAAAAATTTAGGAGAAGATATTTGAGGACAACATGTTGTTTACGCCGCGCCATACCCTACCCGATGTTGTGGAGATAATGGATCACATTATCGTGCAATGGCTCCTAAATTGCAATAATTCAACAAATTTCTTGATAATAAATTTAGCGCACCCTCTTTCTCCTGGCATATGGTGCATTGACTAATCTACTTATCGATAATATCCTCGATTGTTATGATGCAAACCCAGTTAGCTGCAGCATCGATAAAGGTAGCCGATATGAAACATTTCCTGTTTGAACTAGCTTCTTTCAACAACCTGTGCATTGAGGTTACGTGGGATCATAAATACCGTTGCTGCAAACTTTCCAATAACGATTTTCATGAGGTGTAGTGTAATGCATTCAATATATACACTCAACAATTTATTGTGTAAACGCTATTTTTAAAAAAAAATCTTTACTGAGTGGATGAACATAATAAATTAGTATGAGTAAATAGGAATCTTTTCGTCTTTGAATAGGATAAAACGAATCATAATGCAGTCGGGTGAATAATTATAGGTACTAATAATTATTACAAATAAAATATGTTGCCTCATTTTTGTTATTCTGTTCCCAGTTCTGGTAACCACAGCGACAAATTTGCGTGAATCCCCTCGTTCCACGTTCCACCCCACGACGTAAACTATTGACGAGGGTCAACGTATTTCACAAGATTTAGTTTATTCAAAGTTAATGCGATATCAATTTGCAGAATAATTCGATCTCGCAATTTGAATTGCTTAATAATGAGAATGGTATGATTATGTCATACCTAAGTTACGTTAATTTAACTGCTTTTCATTTGAATTCAGTAGAATTTCGTAATTTTGAAGTTTCATTCATTGATTCATTTATAAAAGCAGTGTTTGGTGTGACTTCATTTTGTAGGTATTTAATATTAGAAGAAGCCCCGTAAAACATGGGGCGCCACGGCAGCTGATCGGAAGTCCTGCCCTTTGTTCCATTCTCAACCGCACGCACGGGAAGGAAGGAAGAGGGGGCTCTCTGACAAAATGTGTGATACCTGTGTAATATTTTTATCAATAATATAGTCGGATAATTAAAAAAAAAAAAACTTCTGTCACAACGATAGTCAGGACTTCGCAGCCAGTCACGAATTTAGTGTTACGCTCCCATTGTCCTTTACGAAATATTCGTATTTTTTATCCTAACAAAGCGGGAAAAGTTCCATTATTCAGTTGAGAATATTTTTGGTACTACAATGGTGCGCGCAACGGCCGGCGGCGCGCGCGCAGCGTGTGATCTGTTCCCGGTGATCGATTGTTCGCGATAGGAACATTGAGGTGGTTATTCAAAAATGGCTTTTGTCTGATACAATGCGAATATAAAGCATCAACACACCTAAGCGACTGTCTACCTTTGAATGTTTATTAGCAACTTCCTGCTCCACCTAATAGTATTTCCGTCTGTCTGAGAACATATTTTTGGATTTAATTCTTTATTTTTTGTGTTCTAGGGAAGTATCTGCTCATTGGTGTTAGATCAAATAAGTCTTGGACTACCGACATCTAGCAACAGCAGCCATGACAAAGTTCTTTTGCGATTTACGTAATCTATAATTTGGCAGCTACAAATGTCTTGCGCATACAATATGGAACAATATTATAGTTAGTATGTAGCTGGTGAAAGTCTTAAGAGCAAGTTCAATATACATTAATATGGAAGTTATGCGTTCAGATTATTAATTATAAGTTATGGCTGCCGCTATGGTTGCCGCGAGTGGCGGTGCCGCAAAGAGCTTGCTCGGGGCCAGAGCAACCGGCACTTCAGTTTTGTGGCTTCTGCAAATAGAGTTTATAGCTTCGCAACCAACATGCACGGAAGGATAGTTTGAAATGGAAATGTTTACGTATAGGTAATAGTTTCTTCTGGCAGTGACACTGTTAACTTTCCGCAATTGACCACTTGTAATTATCGATTAGAAAGCTATCAAGAACTCCTTTATTGGTTGTATTGTAATTTATTGTTACTAATAACTTGAATGAAGAACATGACAACGAAACATTTATAATAACTTCGATTTAAATAATTCATTTTAAAACTTCAATTACGTAAACAGAAGGGGGTATAATTATTTATAACTCCAATGAAAATATTTATGGAGTGGCTTACGGCAACAAACGGGACATGTGCATTAAATCTGAAGATTCAATTTAACCGACTGTTTCTCTTAGTAGTCCATTACATTCCGAACATATGACGTTGTAATTCGTGGGAAAATGATACAATCGGATGAGGAAATAGCAACAGAATATATTATCATAGATCTTCAGCCTTTAGGCCTCGCATCTGTTTATTCTCCCGACAATAGAGGGATATTAAGATGATATTTTGATAATATGTTTTGTAATATAATAATTTACAAACATTTATAAGAATTTATATGATCCTTTCATTCATAAGTAACATCTGCTACCAGCATCTTCTTCTTCAGCCCTGTATCACCCATTGTTGGGTATAGGCCTCCTCATGGTCCCTCCATTTTGCCCGTTCTCTTGCGGATCGCATCCAGACTTTGCCCAAAATTTTGTAGATGTCATCGGCCCAGCTCATTAGTGGTTTCCCGCATTTTCTCACATTAGTGGCTACCAGTATCGTTATTTTAAATTATGTAATTTCTTAACCTATGGTTTCTTGGTATACTGAGAATAATATATGTAAGAGTTGACACAAAGTGTACTTGTAGTCGTAAATTTGTCTCTCATTATTCCAGTAGATGTAGTTAACGCCTTTAGCGTTAGAAATTGTTAGCAGCACCTATTTAATAGCCTGGCTTTCATAAGATTGCTGGAGATTCAATTCACCTAACGGTTTACTATCTGGTTATATCGTTTACTTTGCATAGTGAAGATGGTAATGGTAATAAAGTTGGGATTTGAAATTAAATGATTATATAAGTATATATATTAACCGTCTATTCATCTTCATGCAGGATTGATTTAGTCTAGTAAAGTAATTTTAAGGTCCAAGGAGTACGAAGCAAAATAGAGATGCAAAAACCACACAATGAATTGTATTCAAAAGCATTAAGTTTTAACTAGTAGGTCATTCTCTTTATACTGTGGAGTAGTGAAGTTATATTATATGACTGTGCTGTGCATCAAAATAAACAAACGAACATTTCGACAATGGAGCTATACCGTAGCCCGCACCGGAATTCCGGTCCCTGCATCCCGAAAAAGCTATACAAATTGTTCTGACATAAAGCAAGAAAGATTCCTAGCTTTATGCCAGTTTGTTGTTACATATAAATTTTCTCACCAGATCATACGAAACGTAGTTTTCAATATAAAGTTATTTCTAATTCAAAATCCATATCTGCCTAACACTCTCTATATGTACAGTCAAGAGTAATAAGTGCAGTCATACTCATACCTCAAAGATATTATTGCCTTGCCTTGTAGATCTCACTGCACTTACGATGCATGACATGACTGTCTGTACAAGTGTACATATTTCGTTATTAAACTATACTTCAACATAAATTCAAGTGTCTGTTGTATCGCACAGTCTTGTACTGTTTGTGAACTTGGAAGTCACTGACTGAAGCCATTGAAATTGTCTTGGGGGTCTCGTGAAATGTGATGCAGCAACCTGCCTTGGTTATTGATTACTTAGTTGTATTTTTAAGCAACTTATCACTAACCATTTCTCAATTTTCAAAAATTACATTATGTATTGAATACATTTCTTGAAGATTTTCACTAAATTTTATTCAGGAAACTGGCACACACATCCTAGACTCCTAGTTCACTCTCAGCTCAGTTCACATTCTACGAACGGCACTAGAAAGGCTCGATCCATCAAAGTGGACCTATCGGCACTGTCGCAACCTCATTAGCAGTGCCGGCGTGTGTCCACACCTCACGAACATCGTATATATCGAGGTAGCTGACTCGTATAACATACCCTGAAAACAGAAGAATATCTTGATTAGGTCCTTCAGCCAGTAAATGCATCTACACCCCAAACCCCCAACAAAGTATTATATATCACAGAACTCTGAATAGTAAATTTTACATTTTTTCTCGGTGTTCGTGGTGTTGAGTGCTTACGTATAAAGAGTGCCGCATCTGTGACTCCTTTTAATTTGCAGACTAAGGCTACTATGAGCAAAACAAGACCGTTCTCATCCATATTGTGGGCTTCTAGCTCCTGGCCGATCGGTTCATTTATATTGAAGGCGGATGCGAGTCTGTGTGGTATAATTTGCTTTTTATAAAAAGATCCTAGAATGACAATATTGTGGAACTATTTACGAAAGGCAACAAAGTGGACAGACTATATTGAGAACCGAAGCTAAGAAGAGTGTGACATTATTCTCAAAAATTATTTGTTTCGTATTTTTAATATTTATTTATATTCTGATACGACACGGCAGCACTCACTTTACTTCGTGTACCTAACTCAGTCTTGGTCTTACTAGGCACATTCGTCCATTTCCTTCTATGATATTTCCTATCATATTTTAATCCGTCGAACGTTAGATTCTCTAGTGTCCGTTATGGTTATGAGCCCAAACTCCAATGCGCTTTAAATCGGAACCACTTTATAAACTGTTGGTCAATGTGCTTCAATCAAATACACCTCTGTAACACAATAAAGTACATCGAACTATGACGGCCAACGAGATCAGACAAACGAATTGACGACCACTCTGAATGTTGGTTTTATTATCCGCCGTGACTCGACTATTTCAGATCGTGATCTGGAACTGGCATTTTCAAAGTTCAATAGTTAATTTGTTTCATTCGTTATTTTATGTTTATCTTTGAGTCTACATTTAAATCATATAAAGTTGTCACATTATTTTTTTTAAGCATGAAAACAATCTCACACGAAGCATTACAAAATTGCTGTGATTATGTCTATTAAACAAAATCATGTCTATGTTGCGTGTAAACTATCAGCTATGAATTATTAAAAGTATTGCACAGAAATGCACTCAAACACATGACTCATCGTCGATATGAACAGTGTTTCGGTCAGCGACTATGGAAAAAGGTATTTCTGTTATCTGATTGCGAAAATCACGTTGGTGTGGTAATGTGCCTGTCAGGTGTTCCCATGCTGTATGAATATAACAACCAACCGCGAAGCCTGTTTCAATATAATGAGAATTAACTTTTTGCTGCCTTGCGATATTGTCATAAGGAAATCTCGAGTCGCCTGGGGATCATCAATTCGTCTCATTTTTTGAGCAGCTTATTTTATATTTACCACGGTTTTAAATATATCCATTTTCATCTTACCCCGGCTGTTTTCTCCCTTGTTATGCAATATCAACAAAATTAATGGTCTTGCGGATTAAGTGTCAGCATTTTGTAGTAACATGAGTCTTGCATATGTTAACATGAAATCTGGAGGTAATTGATATTTACTTAGACACAACGTAATTAATTTGTTATGTCACCAATAGCCGAGCTTGTGTAAGAGCAGATGATTTATTTCATGGCGTGCAGGCGGCGCGGATTTCTGCGGTGAACGAACCCTGTCACAGCAACGACTGGTTTTGACTTTGGCAGACGATTTTGTACCAGCAGCGTCGCGAATATTGCCCGTTTATGGACGTGAAACCCCAACGGGTTCATTCACTAAAAACAGACCACCGCGGTTTTCATGCGGCGGTGGCAAGTTGAAATTTCACCGTTCACTTTTCGCGCGGAACGTACTTTCTTTTTTTAAAAATTAAAACTAACTTTGGAATTTACTAAAGTTAATATCTGAGTTTCTATCTCGGCGTTTTACGATAACATTATTTGACAATAGACACAAAGGCCCGATCCTCGTCGTTGAAGATCCTGTGAAGATTTTTTTAAGTTAGACTTGCAGCAGTAGGTACAACTGGGAAAACTACATCAAATTTAAATGAGTAGTTTTAGCATGATGTACAAGTAAACAACAAAAATTTAAAAATAAAATTGGCTTTTTAGAACCAAACCTCAAATTTTTTTGTCACTGTTTGATGTTCAGATAGTGTAAAATTTCACGATTGCAAATCTGTGAATCATTCAAGACTACGTCAGTCTACGTCTGAACTCAACATTTAAAAATGATATAGATATACATACATATGTATATCTAGCGCAACCAGAGAGCGCAACGTTAATGGTCTTGTAATGTTACAGATGCGATAAATTCAAGACATCCAGATAGTCTTATCGTGCCACGCTCACCTCGGTAAATATTTAAAAAAACGGGATTTACACCGGTAATCCCTAACTGCCAGCAGCTGCCGTTCAACAATCAGTGCAGCTTACCTACCAAATTATTAAAAGCCATAAAACGAGTCTCATAGAAGGGTGAGCCCCCTATTGTTGACGTCGTGTCTAAAACTTGCACGCGCGTTTTATTACTTTGGACAGGCGATGCACTCTGATCGATATTTGACCGCATATTGCATTGCAAATGCACAGCACATGCAGGTAAGAGTAACATCCGTTGATAACGACCAGGCGTATATTATCTTTTTTTAAATAAGCTACTCATACCTTGCAATGCAAAAAGCTATTTAAAATGTTACCTATTTCAATTTGTATCCGGCTCGAAGGACCAATAAATATACTTGAATTAAAACTTGGAATTCCTTCCTTTGCTAAAGAAATTGGATGATGCGATTGGTAGAAACTTTAATTGTCATTTAAAATATTTTTAATTAGCATTGTAGATGTAGATTTAATATAAGATAAAAGAGGTAAGGCAAGAAGTCTACCTACCCTAAGTTCCAGAGGCTACGCTAGCAATGCTACTTTCCGTAATGTTAATGCCTTTAACCCTTAGTTGGCATTGGCACACCTGGCTGCAAATGCCATGGTGTCGCAAAAACGGTTGTTTTGTCGCGTTGGGATCTGAACGACTCGCTGCTGGGCGAGTACATTGTCCGACCGACGACCGTTACTTGCCACCTGCGCGATCATGATCACTGAACCGAGAGAGACGTGTGCCACTCACGTGTGTCAAGGGTTAAATTGTACGTTTGTTTAGTGCTATTTAAATACGAATTACATAATTGTGATGGTTAAAATATACATCATGTTAATGTATTTCTATATCATTAAGGTTCTTAAGTTTAATTGAACATATTTTGTTGCCTCTGACGAAACACGTCTTATGTTTTTAAAGTACAGTTTGCAAGTAAATGGCGATAACAAAAAAATATTTATTTGTCAAGATTGGGCAACGTTAACACTATCGCAACACATTACTGACATAATTAAACATTAACAGAGCGCGCCAATGTATCGATGCGTCGATTTATCGCAAGTCAAATAGCTAGCTAGATAAGCCATATCGATTGGTTACGAATGATCGCATTACGACATCGATACCCTGATACTCTGACACCTAGCCACTTTATTTGTATTTGATCATTATTATCTTATTGAATTTATATGTTCTCGGTTTGCATTCGACCTACTTCTGAGAACGTGTCCATTCAGTATCATGTTATTTATGTAGTATGCGATTCAATTTCTCAGAGGAAGAATTTGATTCGACTTTTCAGCTCAGACTAGGTATTAATAAAATGTTTATTTGTTTCGTGAATAAATCAATAAGGTATATTTAATTGTATTTTACCTAGGTCGGGATAGCAACAACTAATATTCACTGTTGATTTGATCAAAAAATGAATTTAAACCTTCGCCTATATCTCCCAATATTTCACATTCATCAGAAAGTCGTTTATCTGCGTTTTGATCAATGATAGAGCATTATTTCTATTAAGCCTTTTTTCTACTCGGAACTTGTGTAATAACAAACCAGACAAGTCCGCCTCCACATATAATTTATTCCCGAAATGGTGGGTGTTGAACCTAGAGTCGCTCTTCGTTCTCTGGCGTTATGCCGGCATTGCCGGTTTGTGAGATAGTTAAATATTTGTCTATTGTTTCTAGCTAGAAAATACATTATAGTTTGCTTTCTTTGTTAGGCCATTTTTCCTTTCCCGTTATCTATAGCTTACAGTGTTGTAATGTCTTTGTTCATATCATATCTGGTATCTCTACTCAGTATTTCTATTTAATTTTGTGGTCACTGCGGCAATAGGTTAGATTTAAGATACAATCTCATTAAGCACGTTATAAAGATTCCATAAAAAGCAACCTTGAATAAATGGAATGCGTTATATGCCGCCTCAAGTTCCGCCTTCATTAAGTCGAAAGATACTAAACAAGTCATTAAATATTAAAACATCTAAATGTTAATCAACTTAGCATTGAAGTTTCGGGGTAATAATTATGATGAACATCATTATGTATGTAGAACGATAGCTGTTTCGGTATTGCAAAGTGTAGTAAATTACGAACATGAATTGTTAAAAAGACAGCTTTTATTAAAAGCAAATATGTAGTAATGTCGATTCAGCTCAGCAACTTAAAAATATTACGAGAATACTATCGGGGATGACATGGCGCTAAGCCAAAGCTGAATTATTGTGATGTAAATAAGCTTTGATCACGTACAATGGGACGTGGTAGTCGGGGAGTGGGCTGCCGGCCCTCGAATATAAACAAAATATCACCCCGTGGGCCCTATTTTTGAAAGTATGACATACCGCCGAAAACGAATAGACTATTATGTCGCACTCGTTCTATTATGTCACTAAAAACATAAAAGCCGTATTTTTGAAATCACTCGTCTAGCAATGTTGCCAGTGATATGAAAATAATGCGAGAAATAATTTCTGCTCCATTCTACGCAATGAAAACCGAATCGGTAACGAATCGTAAAAAAAATGTTCGTGAATTTTCAATCAAAGAGAACGTAAGTGTTAAACGGAACGCAAAAATGAAATTCTAATAGACACCATCTATATCCGTATCCGGTTGTCTATGTCATTCATGATTTTGACGTAAAAAACGTTCGACTACCAACTCATACGAAAACGAGTGGTCTAGACCACTCGTTGCGAATTATTCGACATAGACAATTCTACGGAATATCAAAAATACGGAATAATGGATATCGAATGAAAAATCATTCGGCTCACGCTTTTTGGGTGAGTCACACTTTCAAAAATAGGGCCCCGTATCTTGGTCAGCCAGGCCAATTCGAATATTCAGGAAAAAGTGATGCCGGGGATATTCATTTCGGAAAAGGGTGAAAAACAGTTGACTATGTGTAACATTTCATATCGAACTCAAATGATGTACCTACCTAGGTTCATATTGTACTAAAATCACTTGCATATATAACGCTATATCATTAATCATTATAATGCATTTTTAAAACCTGGTATAGCGTGCGAAGAGCTTGTTGTTCATGTCATGTCATCATGTTTGTTGTATGTAGCACGAAGTGCGTGAGCCTTGCAAACTTATGTTAGTTATATGATACACTATCTATTAATTGAAATTAAAAAAAAAAAAAACTAGTTTCTTGATTTTCCCTTCTAAAGTGGTGTACTTCGCTATTCCTCTCCCAACGTCATGGACAAAGATGACCTTTACTTCCTCCAAAAATTAATGTGACCTCGCCAAAAGCAAATCTGCAATACGTCTAATACTATCGAATAGTACCTTCGAGTCTTTAAAAATAGTGTGTAGTAATTTTATAAGGATAATTTCTATTGTTATCCTCTTTAAAATTTCAATCGCATAGCACACAGACAGTATTTTACTTTTTTATTTTATTTCTAAAGACAGCATTACCAGTATCGACGCATCTTAGCGTGGGTGTAAGGTTTCGAGCATTCACATCACATACACAGAGAAAGCAAACATTCAGCGTTCCACATAATGCATCTGTAGGGACACTTGACACCTTGGCCTTCGTTGCTGCACCCGCTCGTGATATTTATACGGTTACTAACTGTACTGCGGTTTGTCATATTGTCTTATTTGTATGACTAAGTCTAAAATTTTACATACAATATGTTACAATTCCTCTAGTGTTCAAGCATACACCTACCCGGATTTTAACGTCTTCTATCTTGCTCTATAGGTATACATAAATAAATTATGTAATCAAATATAAAATTGCACCTAATATCCTGCTAAAGTAATTTTTATTCGGTTCCCATGACAAGACATAATCAAGTGAATCACTGCAAAATCAAATTCAGCACATCAGATTACAAAAGCGTGGATATCAAATTGTAATGGTCCAATAAACATTAAAATTGTATTACATTATTGTAATCGAATCAGGTCCGGTCGTATGTAAGGTAATTTACATTTAGATCTTACGATGCAATGTATGAATGTAAATCACTGGAAATTGACTTGACAATGCGTAGCTCCTAAGTTCAATAACCGTAGACCGCCGTGATTGACAAATTTACCCGACTCTACTCACGTAAATTTAGGTATAACAAGCTATTTTTTGACATAACAATACTAGCAACGTTTCTCCGTAAATACCATAAGTAGGTGATAAGATAATTTTTTATTTGTCGTTTATCATTCAGTTTTGAGGAACTACATTATTCGATAAGATAAATTTGTATCGATGAATGTGACTTTAATATATTTACTTGCGATTATTTTTAATGCAATAAAGCCACCAGCCTGTCGTCTATCGTCCAGACTGCTTTTGATGTACTTTCGATACGAAGCAGCCGCGTACTCTAAAGGAAGAACTTTACAAAAAAATAAAAATTTGAGCAAAACCCTTGCTTAAATCTTTAATTTTTCAATGCTAAAACTAAACTTATGCGTATGTTTTACTGGATTCAGCGTGTACTTCGAGTTCAACAGTTCTTGATGTTCTTATAAAACCTGTTTTATTAACACCTTTTTTCCACGACATCACGTTTTTGACATCAACGCCGCATTCCAACAAATTACTCAAGGGACTGCCTAAACCGTAGTACACGTTTACGATGCAGCCTCATTCAAGCCGGAGATATTAACTGGCATGGCAGTGGATCTTAAAAATGCTTTTACGTCATTACATCGTTTTACCAGCGTAATCACCTCGTCATCTCACGCTGCGCAGCGTCGAACAAGTTTTCAGCTTTATATCCTTCATTACTTTCCACTACTCGTGAAACAGCAGTAACTTTATTAATTACAGAGTCTCTTGGAGGTGATGTGTCGACATTTTGTAGCATGTCTATCTTGTTACTAAAGTTTATATTGTATCGGCTGATTAGTTTTAAAATTGACAGTAAATAAAGGAGCGAATTGATTATCTCCTGCCACGTTATCTCGCTCGTCTTACATTAAAATCTTAATTAACATAACGTCGTATTCTGTTTACTGTTATATGCGTAGGCAGTCTTGGCTTGGGTCAGTTGTATGCATCGAAGACGGTCTAAACTCCTACACAGTATATTTTTGTTTTACATATCGGACTTACAAATCTATTGCGCAAGTCTTTTCCATCTAATAAAACCAGTTGAGGAACCTTGAATGGTAGGCAAAAAATGTACTTTACTATTCATTGTTCGTTGGCAAAATTTTTCTGTGACGTAGGTACGCTTCCGTCAATATAAATTTACGAACTTCTGATTTCGCATAACATTAGCGTATTCGTCCAATGTGATGTGGCGTAACGTAACCAATGCCATTTAGTCATACTCATGATACATAATAGTAATGTTGTTTGATCAGATTCAGAAATGATAAAACTAAATGTTTTATGACCTGAACAAAACCATATTTTGAATGAAATAAATAATAAATTTTTGACATTGTGTACGATTGCACGTGTATATAAGAATTAGCAGTGGAAGTGGATCAGTTTAGGGGATTAGACCGTTGATGAAGTCAGTACTTTACCAAAACAAAACAAACCCTAAAACTATTGTATATCTGTTAAACAATTTGTAGCATGCGTGTGGCACCCCAACCTGAACAAAAATAGCCTGCATGTTCCTTGAGCAATCAAACTTCATGACATTACACGTGCAAGGTGTGAGTTGAGGTAAAGCATGCTTTCCCGCCCTTCATTATCTTATTTTTAGTAAAACTATAACAATAAATACGTCTTTACTTTCTAATGACGTGTACAAGGCAGAAATAGGGCAGGACGATCTTGAATCTGTTTCGGTCGGATAAGGTGAAGGTTTTATAAATAAGATGAAATAAACATTAGTAACAGATTAAATAAATATTTGTCTGGCGTCGATGTGAGTTTCCGACTTCTGCTAGAGAATTCCTGGAGAGGGAAAAAATGTATTTTTAGATCATGATTTGATACAATTACATAAAATAATTGGTTATCGGTTTACTTACAAAACAAACAAACCAAAGACACGAAATATTTGTTGTATCAGTCGTATGACGTTCAACCTAAGCTGAATTATTTTCATTTATTTTTAGCCAGTGTGCAATCATGTTTAACCTTGATGAAGCCTAATTTATCTTATTTCCAGATCAAAACAAACCATTAAACGTGGTCGATCTCTGTGCATGATAACTTTCTGTATAAAAAAAACGTTGCTTCAATGGAATTAAATGAGTTTTCCCGACGATTTTGATTCATCAGGTCTCAAACTAAAGTACGCCTACTCAATACGAAGTACTAGTATAACCGGTATGTGAAGTTCAGAGATGCTTCGAGCGTCGTTCTGTCGAATTTTTATACCCAGCCTCTTGAACGTTTCGGATATAGAAACCAGATACCACGCTCTATTGAAGATCTGACCATTGAGTTAAAGTGTCTAGATGAAAAAGATTGGATGACTTGCATCATTTAAGAAATGCGGCTCGATCGTTGTACGTAATTGAATGTCCAAGACCAAGACTGACAAAAAGTAATGCTGGTTTCTATCTCCACAATCAAAGACAACTTAAATGTCTTACTACAGTTGACGAATCACACATTACAGTTAATTGTTAGGCCAAAAACTTCGCTTTCACACATACAAGCACAATTGGTCACTTGTCGCATTGCGTGCTTGCTTATCATATTAACACCGCAACCAACTGTCATTGTTTGCCAACCAGGCGAAGGCATACATCGATGCCAGTTTGAGTTCCGTTAGCCATAAAGACGACAAATCATTAGCCACGGACGGCCATACAAATACTAGGCAATTGAAAATCACTAAAACTTTGTGGTTTATAATTAATTTTGGTCTGCCAACAAGCAGGTAATTTACATAGATGACTATATTTTATCATCGTTCAGGTAAT
>JAEMBS010000450.1:0-25000 GCA_018467065.1 Ephestia elutella
ATCACAGATAAATGTTTCAAAAAATTAAATTCAAAATAAATAGATGATGAAAAGTATAATGTATACGTACGTAGACGTCGTCCCTCATACTGAAATGACTCGAAGATACGTCCGATGGAGGGCCTTTATTCTTCACCACCTGGAAAAAGAAAAAAAGCGTATTATATTTTTTTCAAACATTCCCTTGCAGTTTCTTCGAGGCCATCGAGGCATATTTTACAAATAGATCCCGATTAATCAATTCAATTTTTGACTTTTGATCGTTAGCTATTACCTCGCAATTCAGTGGAGAAATGTTGCCAGAAAATAAAATTTTAATGGTCACGAAAATCGTTTACCTTAGCTATCCCCTTCTAAATATACTCCTCCAAGTTTGATTATTTGTTTGTTTGTTACCTCTTCACGCTCTATCTACTGAACCAATCTTCCTGAAATTTCGCATACATATAGTTAGAAGTGAAGAGTGGTAGGGCGCCCGCCTGAGGATACAAAATCCCAGGTTCGAATCCTGCCCGGGCTACATGAGTTTGTATACCAATGACTCATGTTAGTTTTCATCGACCACCACTTGCTTCCGGTGAAGGAAAACATCGTGAGGAAACCTGCACTCTGGTTGAAGATTATCAGCTAGTGTGTGAAATGGAGAAGGCAATGGCAAACCACTCCATTAAAATTGCCATGAGAATCGTTGTGTGTGTTTCATTCCATATAATGACCACGACCCTGTCATGAGGAAATACGACTAAAGAGAGAGATAGTTAGAAGTACTGAGAAGGACATAGGGTACCTTTCATCTCGAGAAAAAGCACTGTTCCCATGGGAACATCGCGGGCAAAAGCTAGTTGCTATATAAAGAAAGCTCTTACCTTAGCAATACCCTTCTGAATACATTCCTCCAACAAATCGCCCGCGTCACTCAAATTCGAGCTATCAGACGTGTCATGATCCGGTAAGGGCTCGGGTTCGATTCTCGGCAGCTCCACGGGCGCAGACTCTATGGACAACACTGAGAGGTTGGAGTTGCTGCCAGCTTTCGACAAAATGGCCGGAGTGTCCTCTGTGAAGTAGACTCTGCACACATCGTTTGGGGTCTGGGTGCCTGGAACAAGAAATATATTTTAAAACGAAGTGTTAAAAGGCGTGATAATATGTATGTATGTAAATTTAGTGAAAACGAAACTATTTTAATAAAAGAAAGGATAAAATGATGCAATAAGTAAAAAGTGAATACATCACTATACCTTTGAATGTAGAATTTGTGACTTCGTTTGGTAACGGCATCCGTTGGATCTGCTCTCTGAAAAAAAAAATATCGAAATAGTTTATCTAATTTTTTGATTTTATTGTAATTAAATAATTAAATTTTAACTAAATTTTATACAGACACTTGTTATTACCTGTTTATATTTTGTTGTAAATTGTCTCTGGCCTGATCAGGACCGACGGGTTGCGATTCCTGCGGCAGTATACTGCTCGCAACTTGTATGGTTTGCTGTGAACAACAATATATTTATTTACAGACTAGCTGTCGCCCGCGGCTTCGCCCGCGTGAGTTTAGCTTAGATGAAAAATCTTTTTGTGTTCCAAACTGTTTCGGATTTTCGATTTTAATACGTCTACACAAAATGCTCATCAGATTAACCAAGTTTTGCTAAAGCGCCATTTCCGTATATGTTATAGTGTAGCTGGTCTCTTGTAGCTTTTCATCAGATGTTCCAGATCTTCAATTTTTATACGTCAGCAGAAAATGCTCATCAGGTTGAACGACTTTTGTTAAGACACCATTTCCATATTTCTTATAGTTTAGCTGTTCTGTTATGGTTCTTCATCAGGTGTTCCAGTTTTCAAAATGAATTATAGCCTATATGTTGCCCAGGTTTAATAGCTATACAACAAAAAAAGTTTCATTCAAATCCGTCCAGTAGTTTTTGCGTGAAACGCGTACATACATACAGACAGACAGACAGACAGACAGACAGACAGACAAGAAATTCAAAAAAATTTTTTTTGCTTTCTATTGTTCTTTTTAAGTGTCCCTCTATCCATTTTAGTCAAAAATACTAAATGTACAGACAAAATATTTTTACTGTTTTATTATATGTATAGATTATATTTGATAGCAAATTGGTTTGAATGCGTTAGCTTACCCCACTATTCTATTTTTCATATGGGCCCGGGATTTTATTCCAGTGGGAATATCGGGAAATCCTCTCTTAGTGCTCCCCTACACACCCTTAAGGAACCTACATGCCAAATTTCAGCTGTTGTTTTGGCTGTGCGTTTGAGGATAAAATTATTGGACGGATTTCAATGAAATTTGGTACACGCGTAGAATATAACACTGGAATACCACATAGAACAATGTTTATCTCGGAATTCCAGCGGAATCAGAGCCCCAGGGCACAGAATTAATATTAGTACTACGTACAGAAAGGAAACTCCCTGCCCCTCCCGCAATATGGCACCCCCCCGCTCCTTCCGCACTTCTCCCCCGTTCTTGTGTAACTGTGGGACGTTCGACTATGAAAACGCACACATTGACGTGTTACTGACGTGTTCACGGATATACAGTTTCATTTGTAGTAGTAGTAGGCATATTTGACGCGCCGTTTCTATGAAGCGCCCGCCCTGTGCCCAGGGCCTGGCTAGTAAATTTAAAAAGACGAAGCGAATGGGGGCTATTGCGTTCAAATATTCTACCAGAGTAAAGGCGGACATCTGTCAGATGGTACAACACTGTCAATGTCAATGTGTCAAATTCAAATGACAGTATACCGACAGTGTACAACTGGCGAGTGTGGTTCTGTCAATGGTTCGAGAACTGTGCCGGAGTGTGTCCCACCACGAAGCGGGAGGTTCTCTCAACACATACCCTGGGCTCGTCTTCTATGGTGAGGCTGCTGAGGCTGGTGCGGCTCGAGAACTGTGCCGGAGTGTGTCCCACCACGAAGCGGGAGGTTCTCTCAACACATACCCTGGGCTCGTCTTCTATGGTGAGGCTGCTGAGGCTGGAGCGGCTCGAGAACTGTGCCGGAGTGTGTCCCACCACGAAGCGGGAGGTTCTCTCAACACATACCCTGGGCTCGTCTTCTATGGTGAGGCTGCTGAGGCTGGAGCGGCTCGAGAACTGTGCCGGAGTGTGTCCCACCACGAAGCGGGAGGTTCTCTCAACACATACCCTGGGCTCGTCTTCTATGGTGAGGCTGCTGAGGCTGGTGCGGCTCGAGAACTGTGCCGGAGTGTGCTCCACCACGAAGCGGGAGGTTCTCTCAACACATACCCTGGGCTCGTCTTCTATGGTGAGGCTGCTGAGGCTGGTGCGGCTCGAGAACTGTGCCGGAGTGTGTCCCACCACGAAGCGGGAGGTTCTCTCAACACATACCCTGGGCTCGTCTTCTATGGTGAGGCTGCTGAGGCTGGTGCGGCTCGAGAACTGTGCCGGAGTGTGCTCCACCACGAAGCGGGAGGTTCTCTCAACACATACCCTGGGCTCGTCTTCTATGGTGAGGCTGCTGAGGCTGGTGCGGCTCGAGAACTGTGCCGGAGTGTGCTCCACCACGAAGCGGGAGGTTCTCTCAACACATACCCTGGGCTCGTCTTCTATGGTGAGGCTGCTGAGGCTGGAGCGGCTCGAGAACTGTGCCGGAGTGTGTCCCACCACGAAGCGGGAGGTTCTCTCAACACATACCCTGGGCTCGTCTTCTATGGTGAGGCTGCTGAGGCTGGTGCGGCTCGAGAACTGTGCCGGAGTGTGCTCCACCACGAAGCGGGAGGTTCTCTCAACACATACCCTGGGCTCGTCTTCTATGGTGAGGCTGCTGAGGCTGGAGCGGCTCGAGAACTGTGCCGGAGTGTGTCCCACCACGAAGCGGGAGGTTCTCTCAACACATACCCTGGGCTCGTCTTCTATGGTGAGGCTGCTGAGGCTGGTGCGGCTCGAGAACTGTGCCGGAGTGTGTCCCACCACGAAGCGGGAGGTTCTCTCAACACATACCCTGGGCTCGTCTTCTATGGTGAGGCTGCTGAGGCTGGTGCGGCTCGAGAACTGTGCCGGAGTGTGCTCCACCACGAAGCGGGAGGTTCTCTCTTCGAACACGTCTGTCACACTCGAGCTCTCTGCTAAAAATAAACATTTATCTAGTTAAGGCCGGCTATACACGATAACTTAAGTAGTAAGCCAGTGATCAAGAACTCGTGCAGTTAGCGTTGCCAGGCGTCCGGATAAAGCCGGACTTAGGTAGGCTTTTCGATTGTGTGTCCGGCCAAAATAAACGGTGTCCGGCCTGTCCGGCTTTTGTTAGGCTTTTTATATTTCGCAAACGAGCGAGCGCCGAGCGTGGCCGAGCGCAGGCGACCAGAGTCGACTGTTGGTCGCTAACGCAGGCCGAAGTGCCGCCAGTCAATTTATTTTTTGTCGTACCTATTAATACTGAGACAAAATCCTTAATAATGTAGGGTGTCCGGCCTTTCTATCCAAATGTCCGGCCAAACTGGTTGGTCTGTCCGGCTATTAGGTTTGGCGACCTGGCAACCCTACGTAAGTTCAACTGCTTGATCGCACAGTGAAATTCACTGCACCGCCGACCACTTGAAGCATTCACAACTGCAAGGTTCCGTGTATATGTGTACGAAAAAAAAAGTAGTTTGCTATGCAGTTGCAGCTTGGAGCAGTCGATAATGGCTGCTTCAAGCTGTCCATGTAAGGTAGGAGACTCACAAAATTTTTAATTTACTTTATTCATTTTTTTTTCATCCAACTCGGTAGAAGAAGTTTTCCATCCGAAGAATGCAATGTTTTCATGTAAACTAGTTGACCCAATAAGCATCAAATGTGAGTAAAGCTTATTACCTTGGGGCTGATCCACGGTGATGTCAGCGAGGACTGTGGGCTCCATTTTGACCCGGGGACTGACTCCTGGTGAGTCGGGGATCTCACTCGGGGATATACACCCTGAGGGCAGGCGGCTGCAACAAATCATATTGTTCGATTTTTTGACGTTTCGGCACAGGTAGCATCGGCTGTGATTAATAATATCAATGCCTACCTATACGGTTTATGCAGTCGTTCATCTAACACTTTTAGTCAGGGCAATTGTGAGGGGTGAGAGAAATGAGAGCTTCTAAGTGGTCGCAAAAAAAAAAAAATTCAAAATGCAATTTGTATGGCCACTGAGAGCTAGTAGCACAACGCTTTACGCCACGTGCTACGTCAAAATCAAAGCCGTTGGACAACTGTATGTCTTATTAAACTGTATCAATGGTGTCTTTGACGAAACGGATTCCTCCAGAGAACATAATTCTAAGATATAGGCTGGATGATGAGAGAAATGATATCATCATCATCGTCAGCTTTCTACTACCTACTGCCGGGTATAAGCCTCCCTCTGTCTACGCCAAACTTCTCTATCTAGAAATGATATATCTTTACCTGAACATGAGTGGTGTATCTTCGACGAAGAGTAGTGGTACCGGATTCCTCCAAAAAGTTTTTCTAAGATATAGGATGGAAGATAATTCAAGTGATATATCTTACCTGAACCCCGACAGTACCGATCCCTGGTCATCCTGTTGGGAGCACTCGGGCAAGGATCCCAGGGAACTGCATCTCGAGAACATGAGAGGTGTATCTTCTACGAAGGGTAGTGGTACCGGATTCCTCCAGAAAGTTTTTCTAAGATACATGATGGAAGATGATAGAACTGATATCTTACCTGAACTCGGACAGTACCGATCCCTGGTCATCCTGCTGGGAGCACTCGGGCAAGGACCCCAGGGAACTGGATCTCGAGAACATGAGTGGTGTATCTTCTACGAAGCGTTGCGGAGAGGAGCTGCGCACAGACGCTGCGCCGGATTCCTGTTGCGGCTGCCCGAGTGGGATGGGTTCCGTGGCGAACGTCACTGCTTTTGAGCCTGGAGGAAACCATGATAACTTTAATACTATTTTTTTCTATAACATAGGGCGGCAAACGAGCAAGCGGGTCACCTGATGGTAAGCGATCACCGCTGCCCATGGACTACTGCAACACCAGGGGTATCACAAGAGTATTGCCGGCCTTTCAAGAAGATGTAGACTCGTTTTTTGAAGGAACTATGAACTTTTAATACTATACATTTGAATGATATCGAGTAAAGCCATCATCATTCGTTTATGGCCCATTTTCTTCTCCTTTCGTCGTATTCCTCATGACTGAGGGTCATGGTCATTATATGAAATGAAACACACACGACTATCTTGGCAATGTTGATGGAGTGGTTTGACATTGCCTTCTTCATTTCACACACTAGCTATCATCAATCAGAGTGCAGGTTTCCTCACGATGTTTTCCTTCACCGGAAACAAGTGGTGGTCGATGAAAATTACCATACTTGAGTCAGATTGGTATACAAACTCATGTAGCACGGGCAAGATTTGAACCTGGCACCTTTGCAACCACAGGCGGGCGCCCTACCACTCGGCCACCACCGCTTCATGTCCTCCATTTTCTACATGTCATCAAAAACAATAACAACCAAATAAATAAATCAAATCTCACCTTCTTTATCCTTAGCATTGCTCCCCGCACTGGGGTCTTCAAGATTCGGATCCACATTGATAGTCGCCATGGCGTTCTTCTTCGCCAAATTATCTTCCTCAGTCGGCTCGCCCACGCTGCTCAGCGAACTGACCCTCGAGAAATACCCTGGAGTACCTTCCTCGCAGTAATTCACCGGTTTCTCCGGGCTAATCATTCCTGAACTGAATTTAGTATCAAACACTTCTTGCTTCTCAGGTCTTGAAGCCGCTTGGGGTGTCGTCGCAGCCATATCATTATCATGTCTTGGCGGATCTTCTATTGAACAAGTGTCTTTCTCATCAGAATGAGTCATAATTTCTGGATTCTCTTTAATATGAGGCGCCTTTTTATCTTTCCCAATAACGCGCAGATCAGACATCGATGTAGCTGTGCTAAATATCACTGGTGTTTCGTAGGGAGTGCCTTCGGTTGCGAAGTGTTTGATAGTGTCTGAAGGACCTGGGGGCTCTGATAAATCTGATCCGGTTTCCGATTGGTGCTCCGCGTAACGCAACGAGTAATCCGTTGGTTGGTCCAGATCAGTCTCTTGGTAATCGCCGTAAGGAGGACTTTCCTTCTTCGAATATTTCTTGCTTGAATCTGATTTAGGTTTCTCCAAGTTATCAGGTTCGGCGGCTTTCGTCTCCGAGTATTTTCTGCTGTAATCGATCGGCTGGTCGCAAGAATCCTGGTCGACGTCATAACCAGATTCTGTGTAGTTAGTTCTCAAGTCTGTGCTTCTCGGAGGCGGGATGGGGGGCTGATTCGGATATCGAGGGAAAGGTCCATCTTTAGGTACCGATTTTGAACCAGCTTTGTACACTTCGCTAGTTTTATCGCTCTTCATTAAATCTTTATTCCTAGGAGTTGGCACAGGTACTTTCCCAGGTCTCATGACTCTTTCAAACACCGAATCGGAGTGTGTGCTGGTGACGGAATCTTTGCTATCTGATCTGTTCACGTTATTGGCGCTACCGCCAGAAGAGCGAGATACTAAAGCCCCTTTCAGAAGGGTGTTACTGCAGCTCAAATAACTCGCCAAGTGTGCGCTGTGACTTAACGATATTTGTGACGTCAGAGTGCCCATTAGAGGTGAACTCGACGACATTCTGTGCCGTTCTAAATTCAAAGCCATTTGTCTTTCCGTTGCTGTGAAGAGATTCTTCTCTTCTCTATTACTTGTAGTAGGTGATGTGACTGGTTCTATATTGTCGCAAGTTTCAGATAGATTTTGATCTAATTCCTGTTCTAATGCCTTCTGCTTTCTTGCGCCTAGACTAGGCAAGGCAGGCAAATTCATACTTCTCGCTGTGGTATCAAGGGATATTATGTGTGTTTTTCCTGGTTTGGAGTTCAGTAAGTTCTTGAGAGCAGCGCTCGAGCCCATAGCTATCATTTTGTGCTTGGAATGGATCAAGCTCCTGAGCATTCGCACTGCGTCATGATCCCAAAGGAACTCCTGGTCCTGGGGACACCTCGCCGAGAGGTTCCACAGGGTCCCGCAGGAATTGCTAACCACCGTCAAGCTCGGCGACTTCAAATGCTGCAGTAAGACACTTAAGCAATTTCTCTCGCGGAGAATTTGTCTGTAATCTTCCCGGACGGCGATGTGGCTTGACACGTTCCTCATGATGCCACCTGCGTTTTCTACTATCGCTAAAGTCTTCGTTGGTGAATTGTAACTTAGCATATCTACTAAAAATCCTAGAGCGCCATCTACGGAACATAAAGCGACTTTGTTCATAGAGCAATGGGCTGTCAAGTTCCATAGAGCGGAGAGAACGGATTTGAGAGTGGCCTCTTTCTGGCAGGTCATCGCCGCTTTGGTGAGGCCCTTGACGGCACCGACCTCTCTCAATACCTGCTTGCTGTTAGGGTCCGCCCTCCATGATAAATTTCTGAGCACCGCTGCGGTTACCTAAAAATTAAACGAAAATCAAGTTATACAATAATTTTTTTTGCTTGTAAATTGGGATGCTGCTAACATAAAATGATGTCTCTTAATGCTGTTTAAAAGAAACCATACCAATCGCAAATTATCAGGAGACTCAACTGCTTAAATGCCATCAACATGAAGTCATTTCAAGAAGACTTGACCCTGTGCATATTGAATCGTAACACTATAATATTAAAGCACACATCAACATACCTGTCGCATATCATCATTTGGCGACTCTAGCTGCTCGACCAACGCAAGCATGAAGTCCTTAAACGAGCACAGCAAGGACTTATTATTGCCATCTCCGAAGGTCAAATTTGTCAAGGTCATTCCCGCGTATTTCCTCATGGTCAGACAAGTGTTGTCGTCAGTTCTGCTGCCGTGGGCCGCTTGGTCTCCGCTGACGAGAGCGGCTAGGGCTTGTAGACCACCTAATTGGCAGACTACGTGCCTGGAATTTAAAACGAAGCCTGCTTATTGATTCAATCGTTACAATCGTGTTTAAGGGGTTAGAAAGGGCTATATCATTGAATTGATAGGATTATCATTTACAAACCACTTATCTTTAACAACCTTAGAATGCTTCAGGGTTAACATAGGGAAAACACATTTTATTAAAACACTGATGATGACATAATTAGAAAGACACTGGTAGCAGGCTTTGTCCAACTGGTAAATGTAGGTAGAAGTCCAGTAGCGAATTTGTTGTGGCTAAAATAATATCGATAAATAAATGTGTTTTCCCATAAAAAAGTCGGGTTATTTAAGTTCACCTTTGGCGTGCATTTGATTGCAAATGAAAAAGGGGTTATTGACGTGACTATTTTTTATTTTTATGGATATTCTCATTGTGTGCAAATCGTTCTTGTATTTTTTCTTAACTTCTTGGAACAATGTGAAAGACAAAAATACTTTTTTTAAATATAAAAAAATACTGCACTTGAACGATCGTATTGTCTGTTACCCATGATACTGCGAGGTATGAAAAATTTAATAGGGTATGACATCCTAATACTTGCAAATTGAAAAAGTTAGACGAATATACAACAATTTGAATTAAAAATCTACATACCTGTGCTCCTCATCAAATGACAGCTTCATCAGCGCGGCCACACTCTGGCTGGGATGCTTGCTCGCATCGTCTTCAATAACCTCCTTGCCTTCTTTCCTCATTTCCACTACTTGTTCTAAAACATAACAGTATTCTCTAACTTGTTCTAACAACCTCCATACTCTCGCTTCTCTTCTCCCTGCTTTATCATCAGTTTGCGTTAGTATAATGTTACGTAGCGCCTTCGCAGCTCTGTCTCGCGTTTCCCTCGGCACCTTTGAATGTATCAGCTGCACCAATAGTGGAATGCACCCAGACTGCCTCATCGCAATGCAGCTTTCGACCGAACGGCTCATATCTAACAAGGGCCCGCTTAAATCAGCGTTATTTTCTGGGGATAAACTTAAAAGGGAAATGAGGGAGTAAATACACTCCATTTTATTCTCTAAATTGGATGAGGGTCTGCCACCGTCGGCAGACCCATTGCTGGAGAAGCTACGGACGCTGGAGGAGTCTTGCCCGGTCCATTCCCCGGGCCACGTCCCTCTGTATAGTTGGGAAGCCCGTTTATCACGTTCGCTGGATCTAGCCGCACTTTCTAGACCGTACTGTAAAGCGCTTCGGTAGCTAGTTCTGTGTCGGTCATCTTGCGCTAAGTACGACGTCGGCGGATTCTTTTGCGGCCTTTTCGGAAGGGCTCCAGCTTTCTTCTGCGCCGAATTATCATCATCTACTTCATCGTCCAGGAAGTTTGGGTTTGTGATGTCGCTTCGCTCGTCGAACTCGTCAGGTGACGGGGAATGGTCTAAGAAATGTGGTTTGGGAATTCGACATTCGATGTTCGATCTGGACGGCGGTTGGTAGTCCTCGTCAAGGAAGTGGGGCCGGCGTGGGATACGGTCAGACTCTAGGGTCTCTAAATCAAGAGTTAGGTCCCGAGAGCGCGCCTTGTCTTTCGGGGTTTTGTTTTTGGCATCTTTTGGGTCTGCGCGGCGCGCTTCTGGGGAGAGGGGGGAAGGCACGTCTAGAGTCCCCCGGGGGGGTTCGCTTGAAGTTGAAGGGGTGCAGTCTTCGCTGGCGGAGGGTCCAGAGTCGGTTAACGGAGAATTAGATGAGTCCATGCTGCTCCAGGGATCTACCATAACTTCGTTCTCCAACTGGAACAAAAAGAGAGGAGCAATGTAAGCCTAGAGAGAAAATAAATCAAGGTGAAGGTTTACGGGTATAAAACTTGAGGTAGTCGACTTGAGAAGGGACCGAAAAAGTTGATCGCGTGCTGCTCAAGGTTAGTCAGTTCGGCGTAGGCTGGCAGGCTTATTATTTGTGGATGCATGAAAATACCAGCTGCTGGCACGATACCGCCGCACGCAAACCCGAGTGTGAAGACAAAACGTATTTGCTAATCGCTCGATTACATACTAATTGATTTCCGAACCAACGCTTCGGGCTAACAAAAAGTACAGTTGATTATTCCAACCACGATATGTAGTTATAACGGTTTTAAATAACTGCGTGTTCGGTATTAAAATGGTTATAGCAATAATAATAAGACGTATATTTACTGTGTCTAAGAATACAAATAAACAGAACATACGATTTACTTATGTAGCGCAAATTAACCAACCATATGTTTATTTTTTGCAATTTTACAAGACTAAACTACTATTTATTACTATTTCTAACAACTAATTGACTGAAAATAATGATTCAGTCATCATGAGGAATATTACACACATATTTTGTAATCATTCTACAATAGAAAACTTTAATAATTAATCACTCGCAACTAGCCAAGGCATGGTAGATCATAACTCAAGATTTAAAAGAAACAAGGGCCCATTTAGCAGTCAGGGCCAGGGCACGTATTTAAGGCCATAACTGTACTGGTCTGCATGCCCCACAATATGGCCTATGACTCACCGAGTCACAATGAGCTATTTTAATTACGACATTGACTATAGTTGGGACGCAAATTAACGCATCCCCTGAGAGTAGCAGTGAATTTGACACTTGACATGTTTTTGTATAATCTATAATATTCTATTTTAGTGCAAAGTCCTGTTTCGCTGCCATTCGTCCTGCAATTCCTCTATTTGCCATCAAACAATAATATCTATACTACTGATATTTTGATTAACTGTAATTTTTGATTTAGCAATTCCAATTAAATCTATGACTAGTTAGGACGCAAATTCACGCATCTCCTGAGAATGGCGCTGTAATAAACGCTCGAATGATCTGCCAGACATTTCGTCGACCTCCGTTTCAAAATCAATAAGTCTACGGCGCAATACTAGGTACAATTGTGTTAAAAATGGCATAAATCTGAAACTATATTAATCATAGCATTATCTGTGGATCAATGAAACATGATGATGCAGCTTTTACATTATCTAAACTTACCAAATCACCATCATTGGTCACTGCCGCATCATTTCCATTCTCCATATCGACCCCAGAATCATTCGGATCACCTCTCCTCCTTCTTATATCGGTCAGCTCATGGTAGTTGTTCCTTATAGGGTTGAAATTGATCCTGAGGTCCGTCGTGAAGTCATCATAAAGTTTAAACTGGTTCGCGTTGAATTCCGTATCATTGTCCAGTTGGTCGAAAGTGTTGGAGCTATCAGAGTCTAACGTTGTGTACGTCACTTTGTAATAGTCCCGGGAATTCATTTTTGACACTTCACTATTTGTATTTGTTTGTGTTGGAATTGGAATCTAATTCATGTTATTTTGAAGAATTCTAAATAAGAGGCAAAGTAAGTTTGTGTTGCATCGGAGGTCGAATACAATCTTGGAGTCGTAATTTGATAGTATCTTACAAAATAAAGCTGAATTGAGCTTTATTACGTAAGCTTGATCAATGAATTCAGAGATACGTAAGATAACGATTGCAAACTTCCAGATTAAGAAACCTGTATTACCCACCGACCATAACACTATATTTATGAGCTGACCTAGAGCTTAATTATACTCAAGAAAAACCAGCGAGACCTCCACCAATCACTGAGGAGTCTGATGAAAATCACTTATTCATCGTTTTTTTATAAGTCACACATTTCACGAATAGCATCCCGGTGACAATATCAACAAAATGAAAGCATCAAGGTTTACTTATAATAGTAATGTTACGGTCGTCTTGTCGCAGACTGTACATTGGATACCGTCATGATTCGCTGGATCAATATCTCTCGATTCAAATTATAGAATAAAAAATTTGTATTGTAATTTTCACCGAACTGACCACTGTCGAAGATATTCATTATACAGATGATAGGTTAATGCTGCTAGAAGGGATTTTCCATAATCACCTTTTTTTACTTTTTATCAGTAAGTATGCACATAATACTTTCAAAGTCAAACTATAAGTAATAAACCTAACAGCAATCGCCATAAAACGACCATTAATCCACTTTGAGAATAAACGTAGTTAATTTGAACCACTTGTGCTAAAACACAACAGTGAAATAGGTCGGATATATACTAAAGCGCATTTAGAACAGAAGGGCCCTCAAGAGGTGGCAACAATTTTAAATTTACTATCACTACGCGAATTTTATTTGGAACCCTGCCAGTTGTATGATAAATAGCATTAGATATATGTTTTGGATTTAAAGATTTATTGGTGCTTTTAAAACTATGGATAAATCAGGACCTGTTTATGGGCTTTTTATTAACTTGCAATGTTTGTGAGTTTCATCAGGTCAAATCTGGCAAGCTGAATTCGAATCTCGACTCCTTATTCTATCCAGTAAATTTCAGTTCCGATGACAATGTATCTTTATTATTCTTTATGGCAAGCGTGAGCTGTTGGTGCAACCTGGTTAGGATCAGCTTCAAGGACAATTTCAGATGACAATAAAATGTAGTGAAGAACTATTGTCCCAAGAACTAAAAATATTACACATATTTATGAATCTATGGATATTGACAGTTCTCTCTCTCTCTCTCTCTCTCAGCCGAAAGACGTCCACTGCTGGACAAAGGCCTCCCCCAAGGATTTCCACAACGACCGGTCCTGCGCATTGATAGTTATGAAAAAACAATTATAAAGACATGAGATCATAATCTAAGAAACAAATAAATTGTGTAACGCAAAGTATTACAGGACCATATGGCCGACACATTACCCCTGAGACATGACAGACAAATGGACAAAAATACATCATTACACAAGATGCCCGTAAAACTAAAACTCGTATATTTGTTTATATTGGACGTGTACAAGGTTGAAAAATGTTTTATGGGATAGGAAATTCGGACCTTCAAAAAGTTTGTGATATATGTTTGGACAGACTTGTTTGCTAAATTTATTATACGCGGCATTTATATTAACATCCTGTGGATTCTGTGGATAGGGATATATTCGACCTATCTTGTTATCCCAAGATTCTCGACATTTCTTCTCGACCCACTTTCGCTGCCCTTATTGAAAGCTATTGAGAAATAAAGGGACTAGCCTACATTGACGGCAAGATATTTAAATTGAAATGAATACGTTACATAATATACTGATAAAGATAATATAATATGTTTAATTCTGATAGCCACAGAAATTAAAGCTATACCTAAATTGCCTCAGGAGCAGAATCCCGGAACGTAGGCAAATAATGAGAGAAGAATCATTATGTTACGAACACCCAAAAACAAATCAACATATTACTTATAAAACCAATACACAATAACACATGCTTTATAAAGGCAAAGATACGACGATGCAATTGTACGAATAAGAGCTAAATAATACCAAACTGAATACAGAGAATACAGTTTTGAATCCACTGATATAAATCATACTGTATATAAACACAACATACGAGACAAACCATACGCTCACGTGGTAAACAGAAGCCGTAGTAACACTACGCATGTGGTCAGAACAAAAGCGTATTCTAAATAAGTTATTAGGTCAACCAGTGCACCTAATGGCACAAACTGAGGTGTCGACGAACCCGTACATTACGTAAGTAGAGACGCTAGCGAAAAGGTCGGCGAGCCTATTACGAATTCACGATTTAGACTCGCGTTAATCATTGGTAAATTCTTTGCATTATGTACCACATAAACATGTTTCGGACGGGGATTGGCACGGAGTATAAATTTCCCCACGTAACAATAAATTGAATATGTTTTCTCTACTATTACTAAATATATAGGTTTTCCTACTACAGGCTCTGACTTTGACCCTCGTCAAAATGTCCACAAAGTTGTTTTGTGTTGATATGTTCGAAATATTTCTGTCTTTAAGAGAAAGGATGAGGCTTTACCATTTCTTATACAACTAACTTGTTTTAGAAATTCTGTCTTTGAAGCAATAATTCAATTTCTTCAGTAAAAACAAATCATATATCATATCATGATGGAAAATTCATCTGAAAATAAATACACTAGTGTTTATGACTGATTTACTGACGTCAGAGGCTTGGTAGTAAATCTTACAGCCGTAACGGTCAATTTGTATCCTACTAAAATTATAAATGCGAAAGTTATTATGTGAGTTTGTACGTTTGTTACTTAATAACGCTAAGTCTACTAGACGGATTTTGATGTTTATTTATTTATTTTATTTAACCTTTATTGTACAAAAATACAAAGTAAACGTACAATAGGAGGGCTTAATGCTAAAGCATTATCTACCAGATGTTTGGTACACAAGCAGAAAATACCAGGAATAGCACATAGAGTACCCTTTATCCCGAAATTCCCACAGGACCGAAGCCCCGAGGCGCAACTAGAAAGACTTTTGCGACATCGATCAGATAAATCGGTTCGACCTAATGTTAATGAGCTTTACGATGAAGATGTGGACGTAGAAGAAATAGGGCAAACTAACGATGAATTAGTAAGTGGAGACGCTAAGAAAGCTGTGGGAATTGAACTCAATTAATGTTCGTTAGAACGCGACGTTTTAATTCTAACTTGGATTGAGTTACATTAAACTGAAAGTATGTATGATAGTGTGATTGGTAATAGGGTATTAGCAAGGTATAGGTATTAGAGTAGGGCTGGTATTACGCTAGCATATTAATAAATAATCAGAAATGGTTATTACAAGAGTACGAAAACGTACGAAAACCTCTACCTATGATGATCTCCTACAACTATGTTTTAAGTGATAATACGTTAACCAACAAACTACTCATAGAAAATCACTAGACATAACCACTAGTCGGAAACAAGTTAAAAATAGCAACAACATCCCCTTCTGTAAACGTTCACATCTGTAAACTAATGACTTTAGCTAGAATATTCCACGCAACTAGCTCAATGGGGAAATTTCAGCGCGTGACATTCACGGATGAATAACGATTAGTTACAGGATCTAAGAATATTTATACATTTAATTATATGAAGATCTTATTTCGAAAATCTCCAGTGAACAAAAAACGCGACGTGGGGAAGAGTTGTATATTGGAGCGTTGACAAAACACTCGAGTTACAGGAAGTCATCTTTAAAAATAGAGCTATAGATTTAAAAGATGAAAACAGAACAGAGAAACATAAACAGTTTAACAACAAAGGAGCTTTTGGAATTGAAAATACCCTTTTAGTTATAAAATCAAGGGCATAGCTAGACGGACTTAATATGCATGTATTAAGAAAAAACATAGGAATCCATTGCGTGGATTTGTTTTGCCAAAACCCCTTTCATCAAAAGAAAAAAAAATATTAATAAAGTTAAATAAAAAGGAACAGATCAACCAAGCATGATGTCTGACAAAATAGTGACTTCTAGCTGTCAGACTCATGCTTTCATAAGTCTAATCCGACGCTATTTTAGGTGAAAGTGCCATGGAATTTCGCGATGCACCCGCTATTGCAGTAATTGGAGTGAGACGGGTCTAGACGCGGCGGAAACTTGATGGTTGGTGGAGGCGAACTCTGGTCTGGATCGATGAGAAATTTAATAAAGGTATTGTAAGGATTGTTTGAAAATAAATGCGTACGACCCAAAAATACATTTTTTTATGTTATTAATTACGCAGATACATAATCATGTTCGTGGAATAGTATATTAATTTGTTAAACCGCAGTTAGCTCAGAAAGAGTTGATAAGAAATAGTTATCAAATCATCAAGATTTTGATTTACTTTTTTTTCTTATCATGGTCAAAAAATCTTAATTTCCTTTGGAACTTCCTATTGCCATAGACCGACGACGTGTGTTTTATCTTAACGAACCCACGTTTATTGTCAGGATAAAAAATAACAAGATGAGTGACAATTCTAACAATATGAATTCCAAAAGTGTAGAATTACTAGATTCAGACGTAATTAAATGACTCCAAATGAACGAAGAAAGTGAAAGTGGAGTAGCAAGTGATATGAAAATGAAAGAAGCCGCGTCACGCATGGATTAATTTGCGTAACAATATAATTTTATTACAGCGCACCGTGACCGAGCAGTGATACTATATGACAATATCATCCTGAACATGAACTTAACACAAAAAAAAAAAACAAATTACAGACACACACACACAGTAGTACATTGAAAGAAGTAAATGTAAACCTGTACATGTAAGCGAGAATAAATGAATTATGAAGAAGGTACATAAAAATTAGTTTCATGTTTACTAACGCGTGTGTATGTCAATCAGATTACGATAAAAAATTATTCTTGGCCAAAATCATTTCACCCGTCAACACAGTGAACCCACGTCACCATAGATTTATTACATACGCTGCATACGTTATATATATTTATTTCTGCCCAACTCCAGTCGGATAACATAATTAATCTTGATCGAAAAAAAAACATGTCTATCTCACATTCTAATTAGATATGATTTGAATTTTACAACTGAAGAGTTACTGCAGCTGACTGTGTAATTATTATCGAATTTATAATTGCCTGTAAGATTTCAAAAATAAATAATTCCCAATGGCTACGTGGTCCTACTGCCTTCAATCGGACCATTTAATCTTGTTTTTCCGGTTGGTTCGACTAAACGGGCTATTGAGTTCGAGTCTTGAGACTGGCGAGAAATAAGCCTAGCTATTTAGCTATTTGGGTCCAATTATCCCCCTTTTGTATCTACAAAAGGGGGATAATTGGACCCAAATAACTAAATGAAAAAGCCAGATGAAATCATGAGTAATATATGGGGTCAGTACATGAAGCTGCAATGCGGCAATAGTTTTATGAGGTCAGTTGGCTGCATCCGCGACCTTCAGACTGATTTTATCTAGTCTCGACAACTCATATTGAAATGCCATATCAAAAAGAAGATTCTTCAAAGGATTTTCAGCATCTTCTTACTTTGTTATTAATCATTTTTGGACTTTCACTCCATATGCATAATGAAAATTGTTTACAAAATGTTAAACGCAATTATTACAAGGAAATGTCTTGAATGTACTCAAATTCTAAATAGGTACTGACACACATATCATATTACAGAATAAATAATAGCAGTCAATAAATACTAGGAAGTCTCTTGTTATCAATTGATCGTACACCACAATTTAAAATTACAAACAAGCTAATTATTAAAAATAAAAAACACGACTGACAAGTTTTTACACAAAATGTACATACAAACATATAAGTAATATACATTTTTGAAATCGCCTTTTAAAGCCCTTCAATTTGATACCCCACTCGATAAGATTGATCAAATTATTTTTTTTTAGTCTGCTATTTATCGCATATATAATCCGCCATTTTGTTTTTATGATGACGTCATATAGCCTATGTCACTCGGAGGAATGCAAGGAATCTAAAAATACCCCTCACATCAAAATCTGTTAAGCCGTTCAGGACTTATGGTGGAATAAAGAAACTTACATACATACATACATACATACATACATGAACCCTGAAAACATAACACTCCTTTTTTGGTCAGTCGTGTAATAATAAACACAAGATTTCTAAAATTCAATTCGTAATATTGAAGAAAATTGTAGTGCACGTCAAACAACATTACATGTTCAATATTATAATTGGCATAATAAATGCATACCATTATGCAAATGATTTTAGTTAATACACCTTCATATATAATACGATACACTTGGTATTTATAACCCAAAGTAAAAACTAATGAAAAAAATAGTAGTCCCAGAGTCAGTTTAAAAAATTGTAATGCATCTCCCAATCGCCTAACAGAGAGCAATGAACTCAATGACGTAATGCTGGAACAAATAAAAATAAAAACAATTACTACTAATTAACCAGACGACACGAAAAAAGCCGCAATGCATAACCAAGGCGCGGTAGAAAGTAAGAGCAAAAGTAACGCACAAAATTAATTGCAGCGAGGTGAGAAACAAAAAATGATTGCCGTTATGAGTGGAAGTAGAAAATTGAGATGGATGATCGAGGAAACAATAAATGACACATGCAACTTACCTAATAGCACGTAACAAAAGAGTTACGAAATGTATAGGCAAAGGAATTGAGCTTACAATAGATAATTATGTTACACTGGTACCAAACACGTGTGAAATGTTGACAGTTTACAACTACGAATCAGTTCCGACCTCTTTTTGTTTGTATTCAATGATTTCTGGGTTCAGATGGTTATCGCTTCATTATGAGCTTCCGAAATGATAAATGAAGAGGCACGGGTGAGATTGTCCATGTAATTTACATAACAATGATACTTTCTCACGGCACGGTTATGATAAACTGATGCAGTGAATTGTCACACGTTCCGATTGATTTACGACAGAAAATGCATAATTTCTGCATTGACGGGCTCGATCAGTGATATAAAATTGATTTTCTAAACGATCAGTGTAAAGTTATCAAGTAATTGAATCTTTTTGAGTGTATTATTATAGTAATTTGCAAAGACAATAAAGAAAAAATAGAACGCTAAATTAGTTTTAAAATGAGTTACGGCCGAATACTGAAACGTCACTCAGATGCAACAGTCAGCTGAAGCGCTCTAAAATCTAAGCATCTGCCAAAAAGTAAGTGGTATACACAAAAGCTACTCAAACGTTTGGAAGCCATTATCAGCTAAGCAGACCTAAAGTAATTTACGTCATTTCCTATCATTCACGTTCATTCAATAACCTCTTTTTACGCAACATTGTTTGAAAAAAATATTTTTTCTTTACCATATAATTTAGTTAAAATAACATAAAAAATAAAAGTTTTATTTATTTTACAATTTATTTCATTATTCCGTGATAAAATCATATTTATTATAAAAAAATAATGAAAATAAACGTAAATAATTACCAACAAATCGTTATAAATTTTCGTGGAATGAATCGTTTTTGCTCAGGTATAATAATACCTATTTATTCTGTGGCGTGGGCCCTACTCACACATTGCGACTTTTTTCAACAATACAACCGCCGCGTTTTTTCAGCCGCGCGATTGCTTTGCGACATGAGTATCGATACATGCGCGAGTGAGTAGCGACGCATACGCACGTTTGAATCGATTCAGATGTCTGCCTGTGCCTATCAACGAAATACTGAACGTTGTTTCATTGAGTTTGTATTAATGCTGTATCGCATTTGTAACGATGCTGTTTCGCGTTTGCATCGCGACTGTAACACTATAGCTACGCCACTAGCTATTGGCTTGTCACTGCATAGCGATTGTATCGCTGCAAAACGTCGCAATGAGTGAAGGGCCTTTAGGAAGAGACACCTCTATGACCAATAATCCTCCTTTTTGTTTCGCTGTAGTCGGGTAAAAATGTATCGGCTCCGTCCCGATCTACTAACATAAATGGAATGGAACTGATGCTATAATATACCCAAAGTATCCACTATTTCATTAAAATCCTTTTTTTACAATGGATCAGTGGAATATATGAAAAAAATAAAACAATTTGTAATTCACTGCCAAAAACGTGTAAGCGTAGAAGCGGGTTTTTGCAGGATATTTTATGCAGGCACCAAAAGCAAGAAAGATCAACGTTGTGTAATTCTTCACTGCACATGCCAAAATAATATATAGGTGAAAAGTTATTGATTTTAGTGTCTGTAGATAATAATGTATCGATAAATACATTATTTTAACATCAGAATCAATACGATCACAGATTTGGGAGACCTCGCGACCACTCTTAGATCTCAGATGCACCCAAGTCGGTTTGACAATACATTTGACAGCAAAAAAATTTGAGTAGCCTTTCAGTATACGAATTTTGCACTAAAAGGAGTTTGAGACCTATTTAGTTTCGAGTTCTCTCAAATCTAAAACGTGCTCAAAATTGACGTTTGAGTATACCAATTTTGCATGTAAGACCGTCTCAAACATTTAAGACGCCGTCAAATACTTGAGTGACGTTTCAGTATTCGGCCGTTAATCTTCTATATGATTTGCAGATAAGACCTAAAGAGAGAGTTTTGTGGCGATTACTTTTTCCACATATCTTTCGAGCACTCGAGATTTTTTGCCAGGACATTTTGACTGGCAGTCGACCATCTTTGAATATTTGGTTAAATAAAAAAAATATTACTTAAGATAAATAGGACACCAACATCAATGAATGTGCGAATTTAATGGACCATTAAACTAGTAGTAATATTTATGATGAAGGATGCTATTAATAAATTTGCAAATCAAGGTCACTATTATCGCCTTCCAATATCAATCTAATCTAGACAGCACGTCGCGGACGTCCCTCCATTAGACACATTAGTCATGAAAGACCTTCGATCCGTGACTGACGTGACTTTACAATTCTATGGGGGGGAAGCACTTGGCAATTTCCGGCCGGAAGGGGTCAAGTATTCCCGCCGGTGTGCCGTGATGCGGCGTGGAGATAGGCGATGACCTGGATTCAAGGTGATCTTAGTTGATGCTATCTTAGGAAGTGTTGAGAATTTTTAATTATGGCATGTGGCGGCCTGTGTAACATTTACAATCAAACAGCACGGGTACTGTTGGACATCGAATACATAGGGAATATAGCGAAGTCTTTTCCAAACAACGATATTAAAAGAAAAGTCAGTATTGTATATCATTCATGTAAATAATTGCTACTTGTACTGCTATCGGGTCCGCTATTCTACGCTACGAATAGTACTTACTATAACTAACAAAAATTACTGGTCTAAGAACTGGTGTTAGACACCAATTCGCCTTATTGAGTACAGCAATTTTTTCGTAACCGCGCTGCCCTGAATCTTTGTCGAAGTTTCCCATCCTACTAGCATACAAAGAGGACAAAAAATGTCACTGATTACAATCGATAGATTCCCATTGCATAAATTCATAAAATTAAATGGCATTCCAAATGAGGTAGCCGAAGGTTCGATCACTGAATATGAATGAGAAGCGTAGGAGACATTTAGTTGAAACAGGACGCCGGTAAGTTGAAGACGAAAATAGCGTGGGTGAGATGAGCTAAGCAGGATGACATTTTGTTGCGTCAAATGTTACAGTAATAGGCGCAATAAATGAGAAAGGGGAAGGAACGGTAGGTGAACTATTCTATAATAATGCACAAAATGTCTGTGTATTTCACTTTTAAATAATAAATGTAGTTTTAGTCATAAACAAAAGATACTTGCAATACCTTTTTAAAAACTAGCTATGTCAATCTAAAGAATATCGATATCTATCGGCAGATGAAAGTTAATGAGAGAATCAAATCAAAGGCAAGAATGGCATCGCACTTAGAAGCAATAATGAGAACAATTCGTTCCGTCGAATTGATTGCGCTCAGTGAAAGCAGATTATTATATCAGCGCAGAAGCAAAACTATTCAGAGAATGGATGAATGGATTTTAAGACGATACTTAGGCAAGCTGTAATAGAAATCTATTGAAATAAATGTATATTTTGTTTCTCTTTCAACTTATTAATTCTTGGCAGCAACAGACGGAGTTATCGAGAGATTAATCGAGCGAAACATTATGTACTCGTATGTAACTATAAACGGTATCTCGTTCTGGATTATAATTACAAAAAAAAATAATAATGAAGTAGCAACATAAGTAACAGACAAAAATCTACTTTAATGACAGTATGACATGACATTTATGAATAACATAAATTTACTGTACACGTTGTTGGTCGTGAACGCGATATACAAAAAAAAAGGTACAAAGTCTTCGCATCCAAAAAACAGTAGTTAAATTTTCATACGTTTTCCAAGACAAGGACGAAGATAATCAATTTACAATGACGAGTCAAGATAAAATTTTATTTATATACTTCTACAGATTCACAATGATCTGGTTCTCAAAATAGACGAAGTACTCTCCACTCTATTTCCGTTTCGCACTATATCTCTGTCGGTGCAATCATAACATAACATAAACCTAGTTTACACTTTAGCAACAGACTTTCAACAACGTCCATTGAGTATTGAAAGCATGTTCGCAGAAAACAAGCATCTCCCTGGGGTTCCGTTCCCTTTCCGAAAACTGGAAATTTCTGCTATTCCAGCTTACGTCAAAGAAGAATTTATGTTTGGAAGTTCAAATGTAGCAAACGTTCATAGAATTATTACAAGATCCTTCCAAAATATTTCAAGCACGACTGACGTCACTCTTATCTCAAAGACACATATCACTGACATCAGATTCCAAATAAACAAAATCAATAGTTATCAAAGAGTGCCATCGAAGCTTGCATTTTCTGCAACCGGTTGTTCCTACCCACACCATAGCTCGGTGACTCATCCAGGTGAACGAAGCGTGTGATGCAACTGAGGCCGACATTCTGCTGCATTATATGTATAATTATTAAATTTACAGCCCCAAATTGCATTGTTCATATAATGATCATGACTGACAGCGACTTCGGAGATAATGCAAAAGAAGTGTTAGAGACAATATCAGATCTAAAGGAATAAATTTGAATCTAAAATAAACCTGTTTTTTTCTCTAATAGCCGTAACGCTTTTGTTTTACCATAAGTTCAATAACATTTGAAATGTTACTAGGGATAAATCAATGTTTAAAAATATTATTGACTACTCCTCCTACCTCATAATAATGCACAAAAAATATGGACGTTTGCAAGATCGATAAAATCTCAGGCAGCGAGCGGTACATAATAATATCACGCCACTACGTTTGGTCACATTTCGATTATTCACATCCTAAAAACCAGACATTCAACAATGCAATGGAAGGTGTGCATGGAGGAATTTTAAACAATAGGTGTCGCATTCTCCGTCAATGATGGCCAACCAAAATATTTTACTGAAACTTCCTGAAGACTAATATTTAGATACACCGTATCCTACTCATATGAACATTTGGACGTGTGCGAATGTCACGCAAAATCTACTGGTCGGATTTCAATGAACTGGCG
Source organism: Ephestia elutella (assembly GCA_018467065.1). NCBI lineage: Eukaryota > Metazoa > Arthropoda > Insecta > Lepidoptera > Pyralidae > Ephestia > Ephestia elutella. The sequence goes on from JAEMBS010000450.1 coordinate 23,795, forward strand.
TAATTTGAGACTGATAACTGATATCTACAGAGGAAACACATACAGAGAATGTTAGTGATATAAGAAGGCAAATAGGATCAAAAATTAATGCAGTTTGTAACTTAAAACAACTGTGAGCAGTATATCAATATGCAGTGTTCGCTACAAGAATGCTGATGGTCTTACATATATTTTTATGATCTTGTGTTCCAAATAAATATTTAAAAAAAAACTCGAAAACACAGGTTTGATATTAACCTCTGGTTTTGAGTTTTTTGGTGAAAATTGAAATTGATTTGGTGAAAATTCAACAAAGGCGATAAAAACAATAGCAACTTTTTTTATATTGGGATCAAAAGGTCATGTAAAAACTGTGCGTAATAACAACTAACGATAAAAATATACTTATCGAAAACTTATTTCCAAAAGATCGAGGATACAATACACATAAAATATATGATTTATTGGACCTGGGCAAATAAGTTAAGCCTAAGTGGGGCAGCGTGTCTTGTATCGCCCACCCACGTAACAAATTTCAGACTTATTCTAGATAAACAATAAATCAAATCTGTTAAAACTTGTTACAGTGACTCTGTTTGCATAATAAAAATTGTAGGTAATGTAAAATTAAGAAATGTAGATGCTAACAAACATCTACCGAATATACTGACCGATCTCCAGCAGTGGATTTCTTGTGACTGATAAGAAGATAAACATGAGCTATGCCTCAAACTACATTACGATAAGCAACAGTATTGTCATAATATTGGGACTGCATTTGGAAATGATAAATAACCGGCAAACTGAATTACATTTAACTCTATAAATTGAACTCTCTTTATTATTACAATGACCCGTATACCGATGCCGCGCCGCACCGGTCAGCTCTAAGCCTTGTTTAAATACAACCAGTGACTCACCTAACAACTAATTATAAACACTATTCTCTCCGCTCGACTGTTACTAGTAACTTAGGTAATTACATTATTTATAAACCGTAGGTCAAGAACGTTTCATTTTACTTTCAATCTGTGCTGTCAAATTTAATAGAAGGTTTCTTACTATATAGTGTTACATTACGGAGTGTGGTTTGGAGTATACTTGATATGATAAATAGGTTCGGTCTAGAATAGCATTGTGCTAGTGGAAAAATAACAGAAGGGATCTTTCTTCAGGTAAATGAGCAAATTTTCCCATTTGATGAGCCTCACGAAATGATGATTTATT
>JAEMBS010000451.1:0-25000 GCA_018467065.1 Ephestia elutella
GTAAATGTCTAATGTAGAAGGTCCACATTTTCGTGGTAGTCGCTACGCGAATTTAGCGCGAGTCACAAGGCACAGATTAAGGTAATAGTTTAGACCCTAAGTCCATGGAATTCACTGATGCTTGCACTGGACCTCGCTAGGGGTTCTCAGGAATTGAACACATCTAATGTCCGTTCTATAGTTTGGCAAATTATGTCCTCAGTATCAGTTTGATATAAGTAGGTAATTTGTCATTTTTACTGTTAGCACTTAATAGATCCAATTAGAAATAAAAAAATTATCTGATGTTGTGTCACTAATGTATGTATTATAGGTATTTGTTGCAATAGGACGATGGTACATGTACACTATTGATTGGCATTATTATATGTACTGCCTTAGACGTCCAAAAAGACTAACATCACACAAACTACATTTAACACACACAATTATATCTGTATAAGTGTATATGTATTCGGTGTCAGTATTTACTGCACCAGAAAGCGTGCTAATACTACAACAATTGAGCCTATCCTACCATCTAAATATTTATTTTTAAATATCCTTCGTTTCGTTGACAATCCTTTCATAATTCCTCGCTTGCTATTTATTACATATGTAATTATGTATCAGTGTTAACTGCACGACATACCTAACCTTCCTGCACATATACAGCACATACACCAAAATTTTTTTCGGATATATTCGTGCTTGTGAATGCACTACATCTCTGGAACAGGTTAGAACATGGCATGGGCCATCGGTGTTGTTCGTGTTGCATGATTGACTTCTTCTTAATTGTATTTATGTGAACATTCTGCATGCTGGTGGAATGGCCTAACTGCCAGGCGTCCGTTGGTGGCTAAGCGCTGCTGCTTTATGTTTTTATTGGAATCAAAATTTGCCTATAAATTATACAGTTAGGTGACATTGGAAGGTACAAATTTGTTATTAATTTATTTAAATCTATATTTAATCACCAAAAATGAATCTACTACAGCGTTCGTATCAATATTATTTTGATTATTTTCCTTAATCAGAAACCATCGGCGATAAGAGCTTAAATTTTACTTGTGTCCCTGTGATTTCCTTAATTTTTTCAACTATTATTATTTATACTACTTGGCACGTTTCCTCATCGAGTCCATATCACTATCCTAATATGTATCCTATTTAATGTATGTTTGACTTCCCAAAATAGCATCTTATTTTTACGAAACTTATCTACAAACCTACATCATTACCTATACAGTTTTCAATCTATAACAACTACAACTATACTTAATCCTTTCCTATACATAATGTAATATATATGAAATAACAAATATGTATTTTCATTGCCTTGGGTTTATCCAATACGCTCGGCACGTCATCACAAAATGGCAGTACTATAATCAAAACGACCTCTACGCGGATATCCTCAAGTATTCGAATATGGGGTTTACTGGAATGTTTTCTGTGGAAACCGTGTTGAAAATCATCGCTTACGGTGTCAAAGTAAGTACACAAACACACAAGTTTGATCTGACACTTAAAGGTTGTATAACAGTTACAATGGAGAAGCGTATACGTGCAAATGTACTCTTTCTGTTACTAATATTGTCTGTTATTTTTATCTATTTACATGACTGTATGGGAACATTTCCAGAGTAAACAGTAATCCTTTCCAAGTATCCGATACTTTCTCTCTGTCAACGTTGGGAATAAATGATATGGATTTATTTGCAAATACTTAATTGTAGCATGGCTTTCTTTTCCCGCTGCATGCTCCACTTGTACATTTCCACACGCCTACCGAAATGTGCCTTTCTGTTCACCCCTGAGGAGTGCCTTCAAATAGCTTTCCGACTCCTGCAAGGTAAGTCCCGTGGAGCTCTGCTGTTCTAAGGTTAGTAGCAAAAATATAATATTCATAGCCCTGAAAGCGGTAACCCAAGATACTTGACTGTGGCGACTTGCATGGTTGTACATTTCAATATGCATGCGAGCACGGGCACTTTATACCACCAACTATAACATGACTACTCACTCAAATGGGCTCATTATAAAACGGAGATCAGAAACAAAACACATACACACACAAACTGTAACACTCACTGTTACATAATGTATACAGTCTAAGTTTATTTTTTACAAATTTATAGCAGTTATTTAGGATTTTTAATTTCTTAGATTTACCGAAGCTAAATACTGAAATGGACAATGTTTTTAGACTATTTTGATAATGTTTTATTATATAGTGTATAGAATTAGATGAATGCAGAATAATTTTGGTATTTAGCTTGATAACGATAATATTTGCGCTAAGGTTTACCATATTGGTATTAATTTTGTGGTAGTTTCACGAGGCCCCACTACTACTCATGGACATGTTAACATTCATGAACCTCGTCTTTACGTTCTTCTTCCTTCTCGAGACCGTGTTGAAGCTGATTGCCTTCGGATGTACGGTAAGAAATTTAACCTTTTTTAGCATTAACTCAAATCAGCATAACATAGTTTTATGTACTCTACCCAGTCATGTTGAGACCATTTTTATAAAATATTTGCCTATCATGACGTCATAAAGCTAAACGTGAACATTAAAATCTTCAATAATAATGTAGTTGATGAAAATTAATGACAATAAAAACGGATTTATTGCGGTGGGAAATAAATTTATAAATTAAGAATAAATATCTAATTAAACATTGTATATTTAATTTTTCTTAGATTTTTTTAGATTTTAATGTTTTCGAATTAAAAATGCCACACTATCATTTTTATTGAAGTTTCTCTTAGATTAGAATCAATATTCAATATTGACTTGAATATAATTTAAAGCTAGAGTTAATTTCATAGAACGTTTTAAGTATTAAAGCTTGTTTTATTAAAATAGGTTAAATAGTTTTCATAGTTATTGAGATTCGTTAGATTCATATGCTAAATAAATATAAAAATTAAATCGAGAGAAAATCCTTATTCCTTTCCTACGAACTCCCAGAAAACGTCTTTTGAAATAGAAAGTGTACATTTGTATACAAGTCTTCAATTGATGCTATAAAAATCTCACAATTAGTAGAAAAAATGGTTTTAAATTCCCAAAATAATTATGAGGATAATAATATTACTTTTTCTTACAGAATTTTTTCAAAGATCCTTGGAATACATTTGATTTCATAACGGTCATTGGAAGCATTATTGACGCACTCATTATGGAGTTTGGCGTAAGTATTATTCAAAAATATACATGTCTAAAGTCTCACCGCTTCTAAATTTTCTTCTTTTTGCTTTTTCAACTGATCTTCTTGGATGGTGTCTTGGAAACATAAATATAAGGATATATCATGATTACAGGCCGACCTTGCTGAAAATTGTGCTGACATTTCCTGTCAGCAGGTAACGAATTAAATATTTGACTGCTAGGAAATTAGATAATTGTAACAAATCGATAATTGGCTAGCCGAGTGTGTGTTTTACTTTATTAAAAATGAAATAACAGTAGTGCTAGCGAATTCTAGAATGTTTTAAAATTCATAGACATTTTGTAGTTATCCAGGCGTAGGAAGAGAACGGTAATATGCCAGGGTTGGGTTATTATTATCTACAATCAAAGGTGTTTGCTAGATTGATGTATATGTTATCTAAGTAATATTTTATGTTAATGATCAGACAAAAATTAAGTCGTTTGATAGAGCCAGTATGTAAATTAATATTTTACTAATTTCCTATTGTTACTTTATTTTGTATTCGACAAATTATTTTAGAGATCATTTAAATAGTTATCTAGATTATTAAAAATTTGTAATAGTAGTATCTATACCATTATAGAAATTAAGAGCTTTGACAAATGTGAAAGTAAACTGATATATTTTTAAGTAATTGCAAGAAGTTTTGTAGAATTTTAGAAACTTACTCATAGCGATGTTCAGATTCTTTTACTAGATTATTCTTTTATCTTAGATAAATTCCTTTAAATTTCATCTGTTAGAATACTAGGCCCAGGCATAAAGCATATTTTGACGACATATTTGTTAGACAGTATCATATCTAAAATTGGCATTAGTTGGCTTATGAATAGATTAAAGTCTGATTATATTACATGGTAGTGGTTGGCGCTAATACACTACAAAATTTTGAGCGACGGCGAATCATGACCGTATTTACAGCAACCCTCTTACTCTCTCATAATCTCATAAAAATATCTGTCGTAATTTTTCCCCGTAACTTCGCAGCCATGAGAAGTTTTGCATAAAAAGTAACAATGTGTTTTTCTTTTTAAAACTGATTCATAATTTCAAAGTAGGTGCAAAATTGAAGCTGACTACATAGCCAAGAGTTGTTATAAAACATAATGTTTGTAAATTTCTAGGAGAACACATTCAACGTCGGCTTCCTCCGCCTGTTCCGAGCCGCGCGACTGATCAAGCTGCTCAGGCAGGGCTACACCATTCGGATACTGCTCTGGACGTTTGTGCAGAGTTTCAAAGCCTTACCCTACGTGTGCCTTCTCATTGCGATGCTATTCTTCATCTACGCCATCATTGGGATGCAGGTCTGTTTTCGTTATACCTATTCACGTTGTTTCACAAATTTTAATGATCTTGGGGTGCAAATTACTATCTGTGCACTTATTGCCAATTTTTTTAGTTTTGATTTTACCTACCCGAAAGTTGTAAATTGTAAAAATAAATAATGATCATAGGTACCTGTTATACTATTTCAAATGTTTAAAATATTATGTATACTTATACCAGGGGACATTACATTTATTTATTTATTTATTTATTCATATGTATGTAATTTTACAGTATTAGTACTAGGCAACTATTACTATCTTCTGAAATTAGAAAAGTTTGCTATAGAGGAGTGAGTTAGCAATTCAGCAAAGCCGTTAAAGGAGAAATAGCATTAAGTATATTTTTTATTAGACTCCTTATAGTACTAAGAATAAATTACTATTTTATGTTTGTAGATTTGGGGTTTGTCAATGTCATTTTTTCCCATATCCACTAGAAATTATTGTACAACGCTAGCAATCATTTAATCAGAATGCTAGTTCATGCAGACCTTTATACTTGGCCTTTGTAGACAAGAGCCCAGATTACCATTGAATCCATTTCACCCGAATCCGATATATTCCTCGGTTGGTCCAAAATTTGATCGTCACAGAACATCGAAAGTCAAAGTTTAAGACGATAGAGGACACTGACACATTTCTAATGGCAGGTTTTCGGAAACATCCAATACGATCCAGACAATGCCGTCAACAGGCATAACAACTTCCGATCTTTCGTGGGGGCTCTCTTGCTACTATTTCGGTGAGAGTACAGTACGCGTAGATGTACCGATCCTGTCTGTTACACTGTGGTTACACTTGTCTGCCGTATTAGGCACTCATGTCGTGGCAACTAGGCAAAAAGATTCTTTTAGAGAGCATGGCACTGGAACCTCGTCGGGTGTTGCATCTTGTAAACTCATTCTGAACGGTCACCGCCGAAAATCTGTCTGTACTGTCAATGTTACATGTGTATACATTCATCACTATCATTGGACATGCGGTTATATCATCAGTACAAACAACTCCATCCTCAATAAAGTAGATTTAGTTTAACCTTTAGTCATTTCAACTGTCCTCAAAATTGTCCTTGAATTGAAGCCTCTCATGTTTGTACCTTGTCTAGCCAAAACGTACCCATCATATCGTATCCCTAGTGCTAGTATAGACACGTCATTAGATAGAATCTGTTAGCATTGCATTGGGGTGTGGCGCATAGGATGCTGGGTTTCACGTATGATTGCACATTTGCTGAATTTCTGTGTTGTATCTGCTTGGACACAGGTGTTTGGCAATATAGACTTAGCAGAAGACTCAGATTTGAGCAGACACAACAATTTTCGAAACTTCATCCAAGCACTCATGCTACTGTTCAGGTAAGGAACATCGATTTTATATTACCACTAATATTACTTGATCTTTAAAGCTAATAGACACTAGAACGTTTACTTTCTTGGAAATATTTGTTTCAAACTAGTTATTATAATATGAATAAATATTTTTCTTCTTCTATTTATCTTCTCTTTGCTGTGAGTATAGATAAATATAAAATGGTATCCTAGTGTAACAAAAAATGCTTTCCATACTCGAATTGTGGGATTAATGATAGTAGTATTTTATAGTTATGATTTGTATCGAACAGCATGGCGTCAATGCATGAACACGATTGATTTGAGTTGTTTCACATAGATTAGTCTAAAAGATTTTCTTCCTTGAAATATTTCAAGTCGTATGTTTTAGAATAAACGTAGAATTTCCCACAATATCAAAGATTTTTTTTTTTTTATCAATACCGATATCGCATCAGCAACAGTCATCGGAAAAGGAAAAGTTTCTTAACTTATTTTTTTATGCACCCACATATAACTTACAAGAATGTATTTACGTGTGTATTATTTTATATTTTTTTCGAGCAGTATATTAGTATTATTCCATTTAGCTTAGTTTAAATTCAATTCACATACCAACATCACTAGCTACAATCTTTTTTTAACAAATGACTGTGAGGCACTATATGTTTAGATGCGCGACCGGCGAGTCGTGGCCCAACATTATGCTGGCGTGCCTAAAGCCAGCCAAGTGCGACAAGGATACAGGCAAACCTGCCAACGAAGCCTGTGGCAGCACCCTCGCCTATGCCTACTTCGTATCGTTTATATTCTTCTGTTCATTTCTAGTGAGTATAATCACTTCAGTCATCTAAATTATTTTCTCATATTTTACTTGAACTTCCCTTGTTTGCATTGTATTTAGGTATATTGTAATAAACTGATAATCATTTACATGATCAGAGGGATTCTTCATTATTTCAATTATGTTATTGCTAAGACTCGTGTCTTTAAAGTCTACTAAAAGCCTTTCCACGACTTGATAATATAGTAGTGTGCTGGTTTCCTCGCGATGATTTCCTTCATCGGAGGAACTGATTTCATTTTCATCGACCACTATCTATTAAAATCCCTCAAGAGTTAGTTATGATCTAAAGAATAAAAACAGCTGACATTACGTCTATTAATTAACAAATTTATGTTTTCAGATGTTGAATTTATTCGTTGCCGTCATCATGGATAATTTCGACTACTTAACGAGGGACTCGTCGATTCTGGGCGCGCATCATCTTGACGAATTTGTTAGAATATGGGCTGAATATGACCCAAATGCAACGTAAGATATCATTTAAAACAGAAATCATAAGAGAAAAATATTATTTCCGTAAAAAAAAATATTTTAAAAATATTTCTTTATTTTTCAGGGGAAAGATTCATTATACAGAAATGTATGATATGTTGAAAAATATGGATCCACCGCTGGGGTTTGGTAATAAATGTCCAAATAGACTAGCTTATAAAAAACTAATTAGAATGAACATGCCGCTAGACGACGAAGGAAAAGTAAATTTTACAACAACATTATTTGCCTTAATACGAGAAAATTTAAATATAAAAATGAGATCTGGTAAGTGTAACTGATTTTTGTTAAAATTTAAACCTTATTGTGGAACCATAATAACTGAATTTGAACACTGAATTGTTTAATTACAGCTGAAGAAATGGACCAAGCTGATCAAGAACTTAGGGAAACGATAACACATATATGGCCACTCCAATCGAAAAAGATGTTAGATTTGTTGGTGCCTCGAAACGATGTACTCAACGCAGGGAAACTGACTGTAGGGAAGATATACGCGGGTCTGCTAATATTAGAAAGCTGGAGATCTACGAGGTTTGGCCAGACTGAGCCGCAGGGTGTTCCGGTAAGTGATTTGAAGCTAATATGTAAATGCACCTTTTATTTATACTTACCTTGAAAAGAAACATGAATAATGTAGATAAATGAAGCCAGAGTAATTCGTGTGGCTTTTGCCTAATGTATATACATTCGTTTTTGTAACCTTGAGCCAAATGTAACTATTACGTGGGTAGGTAAAACTATACCTTTACAAGTAGTGATTGTTGATGGACCCTTGATTCCCCACATTAGAATAACTTCGAAACATAGTTAGCTGATAGAGTTGGTTGTGTTGTCTACCTGTGGATGTATTGTTGTGTACAGTAATGATCCATTATACCAATTGACTGAATTTACGATATGTAATCCAAAATCTACAATTGGCTTCCCGGAGAATCTTTCTGGATACGACAAATAACAACAATACAGCGTCACTTTAGTTGAACTCGACTCTTGTGAATGAGTCGACTACATTGGTGGTTTACTTTTCAGGCATTCAGCGAGAATAGCCCTACGGCCATTCAGCCGGTAGTATTAAAATATTTTACGGATCGAAACTTTGACTACTTTTTTCTTGCACTGTTCTAGACATTTTTATTTTTCTCATAAATTTCTTCTCGCATCGTGTTAAAATATGATTGAATAAATTCTTGAAATTTTAATTCAACATATCACGAAGACCACAAGAAAAATGGTCAATAAAAGAAGCTTTCTTAAATTTATAAAATAAAATAGACAAAGTAGAGTAGTTCATCAAAATATTTCATTAGATTTAGATGATAATGACGCACTTGATGTACTTAGTTTGGACAGATTTGTGCTCGTCTTGCACAATTTTGTCAATTCAAGTGTCCGTCAGGGCTTTGTAAACCACGATATAGTGACCTGTCCTATAGTTGCAAAATTGATAGTTTTTAGACCAGTGTGTCCGTGTTGACCAGTTGATTGGAATTTGTCGTAGTATTAGTTTCCTACCCTCCTGTAGTTGTTCTCTTCCCTTGTGTGTCTTCTCTACTGTCCCGTTACCGCTCGCTGTTTGTGTATCTACGGTTTGTGACACTTTGCATATTGGTTAACAATGAAACTCCTGTATCATTTTGTAATGTCATGAAGATTTTTGCATGAATTCAATTTCATTACATGAAAGCGGTAAATTTTATTTCTGATTTGGCTTCCTTGTTGTGAGTTTTCATGTTTGATTTGATTACATTTTGGCTCAACTAATATAAGATCATAGTAGCCTGGTTTCCGATAAAAATACAAACATATACTACCTACGCTTACTGCTACTTTCTTATTTGCGTATTGTAATTTTTGTATTATAGCATAATGATGTTTGAAAAAAGATCACGATCCGATTCTCAAGTCTGCGCATGCTGGAGAACATATCGAATATTAGCATTGAATTTTACAGTCCAAAGATTTTACATCCTCGCTGACGTAAATCTGCCTCTGGCTTCAAGTCTTGCACATAATTTTATTTAAGCACACATTTTAAATTATATCTACCAAGTTGCTTTGTAATTTACAGCCTTTATACATCGTCAGAAAAGTCTACTGAACAATGAACAATACAACTACATATGACTCGTACATCTGAATACTAATTTGTGATAGAATTATTTCCTCAGATACTTCCCGCATTCATCTTCACTAACACTAATACAGCTTTAGGTCTATTGTGTCCATTCGTTGGATTTCTAACACAAACACACATACACAAAGAACTCCAGCATGGACATGATGTATGGGATGTTTGCGCAAACTCATGTAGGCTTTAGCCGTTAGCGTCCATTGGTTGGAATTGTGTGACATGAGCATGCGCAAGAGCGCTGGGGTGGGTGCGTGACTCGGGGTGCGTGGTGCAGAAGGCGTCCTTCTTTAACTGCCTGCTGGACGTGGCGGCGGGGCTGGGCCCGGGCTCGCGCGCCGGCTCGCTGAGCCACGAGGCGCCGGCGCTGCCCGCCGACGGCCATGCCGCCCATCCGGACGACCCCCACACGCTGGCCAACCTCGCAAGACGCAGTACCAGAAAGTCGCTCAAGTAAGTTATCAATATAATTCTTAACATCCTCTGTATATCGATGGCTTAGAGTGAAAACCTCGGATGTTTCTTTTGCCAAAGAACACACATCCGAGGTTTTCACTCTAAGCCATCGATATGCGCTTGTTTGTCGCGGATCTAAATTCTCGTAGATACGAAAAGAAGATGAAGCTTAGTACTTTCGATATGCGGTTTAACTTGAAACTCTAAAGTCCAGAAATAAAAAATAAAAAAAGTTCTTGCTCAAACAAACTGTTATATTAATATGATGTTGCGTTTAAGAAAAGTGGATATAGATAGTTTATTTTTCTGATAAATTGTAAATAGAACATTGCGAACTACTTTAAGGAGTCTTTAAAAAGTTGTCAGTAAAGAGTAATTAAAAATAACAGTATTTATATTATTACATATTAAATAATTTTCTCTTTGTTTCAGGAACAACAAAAAGGTGAATACCCTAATAAAAGGGTGACTTAACATTACTGCCATAAACCCAGTCAGTCAGACGGTCATGATAGTCATTGTCAAGTGCAGTCGATGTCCACATATCCCCACCGATATCACTATATCTTTACCACAAAATTCATAGAAAGTTTTGAAACAAATTCAATTGGCTATAGTTTACATTCTAATACATTCGTGATGTTGTGGGTTAAAAGTAATCGTAAATGTATCGTCTATGTGGGTGTACCCTTAGATAAATACATCGATGCATTTCCATTTGTCATAGATAGTCGATGTTGTAACTTTATGTTGGAGCTTTGTTTGGGTGTATTACGTAAAAAATACTCCTAGGTTTTAATATAATTTTACATTAGCAAAAGTGTCCGTACACGTACAACTTGTGATAAAATAAAGTATTAGGGCCTTAGGCCCTTTTAGACTTATTGAAATTGATTATGTTGTATTCCAATTATTAATGTAAACATTTTAAAGTTTACAGATGGTTGTGATGTTTAGGTAAACATTTACAGTAAATTAGGATTTTGTTATAATTCAATCTTAATACTAGATCTACCTTTATTATCTTTTGATTATAATCTAGTGAATGTTAATATTGAGTCCGTATCTTAGGGGTGGTCTAAAATTTTCTTTTTTTGAATTGACTAAATTAGACATAGCACTTTCACAATCAATACATATACATACTAACATAACAGTCATAATATGTAACATGACACCGAAACATTATGATACCTTACATACATAGAAACGCATGAGTTATTTATTTAACCGTTACAGCATGGTTCTTTGATACAGTGTAGATAGCCTATTATGGTATGGGTAAGTATTGCAAAACTAACTAGCACAAGCACGATTTGATGCATGCAATGCAAACTTAACTGATACTTGTATGCATGGATTTATGTTTGACGATACATTTTGTAAGTATGGGACAGTATATTAATCCTTACTTGATGTCACGGAATTTGAGTCAGTTTGCATCACGTGGTCATTATCTAATCTCAAAAATATTATAGGTACTGGAACTGCAAGGATCACAGCATGCTTCCATGGAGTCCTTGGATGAAGCAAGGTTACAAGCTCCTCACGTGTACCAAAATGGTCACCATGGAAGATCAAATAGTTTAAGGTAATTTATTTAATTTAATAACACTTCCACTTATGTTGTTATTTTAGTTGTGCATTATTTTCTTTTTTTATTTTGTTTTGTAGTGACATCGCCGAAGAGATTGATCTCAAAATAATCGTAGTGACAAATGGTACGTCCACCAAGCACGCGATAATTGAACCTAACCTTATGTATTTGAACTTGGACTAACCTACACAATATAACCTTTGAACTATCGGTGTATGCATGAATTGTGATGAGCATGGTGGATTATTCGAATTAAATGCAATGTTTGATTTATGAATGTGTTTCCAGACGAACGCCTAGTCCAAGAAGACGAGGCCACTACGGAGGTTACCATCACGACATCGGCTTCTCGGACACCGTCAGCAATGTCGTCGAAATAGTTAAGCACGAACATCAGAGGCACGGGCGAACGCACCGGGCGCCCCACCATTATCATCCACATGGTAGGTCCAAATCCTGTACTTCGCTAAAATCGCTAAAGAAGGAAACTCGTTACGTCGTCAAAATAAAGCTATTTTATTTCACACGTGAATCTGCTAGTACCCTCTGCCCATATCTAGCCCATTTCATCCGTAGAGACAATTTATTTTTAAATGCCTTCATCCTTTTCACTTTAGTTTTTCGAGTATTAGCAGATTTACCACTCATTAGCTTGACGCTGACGCTAAGCGCGTTTTGATAATATTCTCTTTCGAACAAATATTAGCTTAGTAACGAGATAATTGCTCTATTTTTTCCCGTAGTGTCTATTCATATTAATTACACATTTTGATATCATTAAAATCCTACTCGGTTTCTTAGCTTTTAATTACTTATAGATTCGAAACAGTTTTGCAAACATTTTTCTTCTCATGAAGGTACTCTGAAAGTTTTGTGAGAAGATGGGAAGAGTAGCTTACATGTAGTTGTAGATATTCATGTCTTGTAGATGTAGTTTTAAGATACTCGAAAGCGATGCAATATGCTGAATAACAGATGAATCATTACTTTAGAAATATAGATTATTATATCTAGCTAAATATGTAATGAAATTTTCACAAAGCTAGTTTTGTAATCTGTTACTAGTAGCCTATTAGCTATTATTATCCCGATATGGCTCATTCATATGCTCATATTAATAATTGTTAGTAATATTATATTTATATCATTAGGCCACACATTTCTACACATTAGATTTAAGTGACCTAAAACTGGCATTAGAATTCATCGAAAATACAAATAATGTGTATTTTATACAGCTATACAGCTAAATTGGCTTACATGTTAATACGGTGGAATAAAAGTTACAAGAACTGAATTGATTTGCCTGCTGCATGCTAAAATTTGGTGCCAAATATTAATAATTTTTCTCTTGATTGCACTTAATAAACAGCTTTATTCATGGGACCCACAAATACCGGAGGAGTCTAACCGCATGCACTTAAACTTCACTTAAATCATGCAGCATGCAAAAGCTTGATAATTTAATTTTGTAATCTCTGCTGTAGAAAGCTGTAGAAACATAACCGAAATTTCCTTGATGTAATCAATCAATTAGGGCCTGATTATGTATCAAAGATATTTTCTTGAGTATCTCAAAAATTACATTCACTGAAGTAAATAATGCTTCGATTTATTAGCAAGTTAAGAATAAAACCATATCCAAAACTTATAAAATGAAATAGACACCCAAAACTTTTAGAGTCACCTTTGTGAGCAAGGAATTTAGGCTGCTAGTCGGCGGGATAAAGCGTGGTGGAAGGTACATGAAGGTATTCCTGACAGCAGGGAAGGAGTGGAGGGCGCCGCACCCCACGACCAGCCTGAGCCAGCCCTCGCGGTCGCCCAGCCCGCCACATCACACCTACGGTGAGATCCCCTCGCCAAGTTGCGACACACACTCCAGCATATTGCGGCCGCTCTATGTCCCGAGAGACCCAAACTAAGTATAAGAGTAGGCACTGAATCACAATTTTAAGTGCTACAATTCAGTTCCCACTTTTTTTTCTGAACACGAGCATCATCTCAACTATTCATTTCCAAAATACGCAATGTTACATTGCTATTAACCTTAGTTATAAGCGCCCAGTAGGATTTGAATTAATTTGAAGGAAATTATGTAGGTTTTGATTGATGCTATTGTAAAGCAAAGGGTCTAATTTTTTGGCAAATAAAGCGGCCTTGACTTGACCTTTTGCTGCTATGTAATTATCCAAATTTATTAGAGAAAAATGACATAACAATTAATATAGTTTGGTTCGGACGTTGAAGATTGTAAGCGAAGGATGTGCGGCAAGAATGAATATTAAATTTTAAGAAAATTGTTTGCACACCTGTTCTTTGTTAATTCGACTGTGTATTTTCATTAGACCCTGGTTATTTTCCTTGATTTACTTTTTCAGTCATTCCTTATACATGTTAATTAATGAATCTAATAATCATCACTATGTTAAAACTGAATCTGTATATTGCGTAAACTATAATTAATTTGGTACATTTTTGTGACTCCTAGCGTGATACGAATGATTTTCTGAAAGATACCTTTCAAAATAGAATAAATTGGCGAAGTAATTTATTTTTTAATTTGGTTACTGTACATTTATAAAATGCCCGATACTAATCTGGTGTACTCCTTAATATACAGGTTCAGTTCAAAATGTTAGTATAACTTCGGTCCGAGCAAAGAACGCCCAGATGATTCAAAGATCAGTTTGGGCTCCGATAGGTGGGGATCGGGACCGGGACCGGGAGTGGCGGGAATGGCGCGACCGTTCGTGGGAGCGCGAGGGCGGACGCCGCGGCCGCGGCCGACAGCTCCCCCCCACTCCTACCAAGCCGTCCACGCTACAAGTGAAGCAGCAACCACCATTCACTAGAATTAGCCATAGTCCCTCGCACGTAAGTTTTTTTGAGATACTGGGTTACTTTTTTCGAATTGCAGGGAATTTCCCTTAAAAAAAATAGATAATATGCGCTAAGAGATGGAGCATAGATATATAGCTATAGCCCCTACTAAATGCCAAACTATTGCATTTGCGTAACAAATTATTTTATAAGTGAAGCAGTCATTGCAGTCAGGAGCGCCCAAAAAGCGAACGCAAAGAAAATGTGCAAGAACTTTTCCATGATAAATGACAAAGCATGTGCGTGAAAGTTCAAGTGAAGTAGAAGACCATTTAAGTAGAACAAGAATACGGACGAAAAGTAGTGTCAAATCAAAAAGAACTTTTTCGTCATAAAAATTATTTTTTACAGTTATCGTTAAGGCATACGGTACGGGAACCCGTAGAACCTCTACACGACGAGTACGAATATGGCCGAGAAGTTGAAAGACTGATACACCGAGATTATAGATCTAGAGAAAGGTACGTATTTTCTTATACCAAATGGTCAGCCACACCATCCTGTATCTCCCCACAATGATGCATCACCATCACTAAACACTTCCAATCTTGTTTACGTATAAAACTTTCGATTAGAGTACAGAATCTGAAAGATTCGTGGAGTTTTGCTAAATTCTTACAAGTATCTGCTCTTGCGGGCACAGGATAGCAGATACGATATTCAGCAGACAAACTGAAATGCTAAATATATGATTGTGCGGGCACAAAAAACATTAAATCAAAAAGCCAGCCAGACATGACGCACAGAAAGATGCTTGAAAAAGTCCGTTGTATTATTTAAAACTGAGTTGCGACAGCTTCTTAGGTTTTCATTTTGTATCTCTGTCTTTATCAATATCCTAATTAGAACCTGGCCCACATCACGTCATTTAAATTTAACGTAGACTAAGTAACAAACAATTTGGAAATTAAATATTGTGTTGTCTGCCTAACGCAGGCAGCACAGATCGTTCTCAATGAACGCTATCAATCCCGAGAGCTTCCGCTCGGTGGACATCGTGGCTCGCCTCCACCACTCCAATCAGATCGTCAACGAACAATCCAGTGCTCTATCGAATTCGATAACGAACGTGTTCGCTCGTAGACGCGGCAGGGGATACGAGTCGGAGCGCGGAGCGGGCGGCGCGCGCGCGTACGAGGCGCCCGCGCCGCTCAGCTACGAGGCGGCGCTGGCCATGGGGCGCGGGGGGGGCGCGCGCGCGCTGCCCTCGCCCGCGCCCGCGCCGCGCCTGCCCAACGGGTACAAGCCGCGCGCGCGCCACTCCGACTCGGACGAGGACGACTGGTGCTAGCGGCGCCGCCGCGCGCGCTCGCAGCGGGACGTGCGCGCGCCCGCCCCGCCCCCGCCCGCGACCTTCTGACCGCCGCGGCCGCCCGGACGATCTCGTTTTATACTCGGCGCCTGTGTGTACATAGACTCTCGTTGCTCACGAGCGGCCGCCCGCCGGCGACGGCCGCGCCCTCCGTCGGCGGCCCGCCGCGAGCTATATCCAAATTCTAGTATTTACAAAGTTTTGGAAAATTTAATTTTTAATTCGCTAAAATTTTACTCCTTGATTTATATTACGGTTAAGATATCGAAGTATGAAACGGTGCCAGACGACTCGTTTGCGCTAGGATTTTTACATAAAATGAAATTATTAGTCTGTATTGTAAAAGTAAACTTTCTATATTAAATTTGCACTACATAAAGTCTACGTTACATCGCCTACTGAAACGGCGAGGGCGCGGGGCGCTCCGCCCGACACCCGACACCGTTTCATATTCAATTAGACGTTGGGAGAACACTAGCAATTCATCGTCAGACAAATTAATACTAGTATTGTGTAAAATATTTACATAGCAAATAATTTTTACTTAGTTAATATACTAAATAAATAATTAAACATTTTTTATTGAATTTGCTGTCCTTCCCCCAAGTGCTTTATACCTACGTTATTTAAATACGATTAAATTAAATAATATTAATTGTATGTAAATTTTGAAAGTATATTTCAACCTAAATGTTGAAATGGTGTACTTCCGACCTCAAGATTTTGTTGCCTGGTCTCATCGTCAAAACAAACTGAAATAAAATGAAACCTAAAAGAATGAAAACGAGAGTATCTACTTTGTTTCGGTGTGAGGAAATCTCATAATATACCTCAAACGTATACATTTACGTAACATTTAGAATGTAGTTGAAAAAAAAACCTTGTCGCCAAACTTTCGCTATTTAAAACGTATTGATAAATTTATTGTGAAAGAAACAAGTAGGTAAATACTCCGATAAAAAAATATTTCAAGCAATGAAGACTAGAATAAAAAATATGAAGACCAAGGTTAGCACGAAAAAGAAGTTAACAAAACGAAGTAAAGTTACCAGGCACAAAATCTGAGGATTCATGTACAATTAACAACAGAACGGTGAAGTGGTGTACCATAAGACCAAAGAATATCATTGGATCATGTTCCATAAATTAGTGACGTGACATTAGTCATCGTGACAGCACTACTGCAAACCACTCCTGTTGTCGATTGTACAAATCCCATATTCCACTCCGGTTATTATAAAATTCGGTATAATCACACCACTGTCATTTTAGTCACCAGTTAGCTGTCACCTCGACAAAGAAATTATAATATTATGTAATAAACTAAGCTTAGGTTTCGGTCATTTAGTTAAATATTGAGGGCCTTTTCTACGGAAAATAACTCTTTATTTAGGTGATCCGAACCAGATATGGCTATTCTTTACAAAATAGTTATATTATCTTTGACTAAAGGCACGACTGTTGTACTAAATAATGTTTTATAGCTAAAACTATACTTAAAGACAATTTACGTGAAAACTATTCAAGATAAAAAATACAAGTGTAAATTAATTGAAAACTATAACAAACAACTTTATACCATAAATATAAATTTGTATATGAACAACGAGAGTCCATACATAACAGTTCATATAACAGTACGTTGTTCATTGAGAAAAAAAAACAACTTACTTTGATTTAGTACAACAATCGTCGTCTTCGATGCAATCGTTCGACACCATTGGATACATTTGTTGCAAGGCATGACGTAGGTTACGACACTTTAGTACGACAAAATTGTAAATACATGATTTTCTGTGATAACATGAGGAAAAATGAGAATATTATTATTAGAACTGTGTGATTGCATGGGGAAGCTGTTCATTTCTATGAGACGCCGTGCTGTTAGGAACAATCTGTCCAAGGCTTTGATAAATATAATTCGATAGCAGGAGCGTCGCAGCAAACGTCAGCTAATCAAGTGAAATGTTGGGAAAATTTATAAATGGGTCAATATCTCAACCCACGAAACCAATACATAAGAATCATTCAAAAAATACGTTAGTTCTGACGTTTGCCATGACGCTTATCACTGACAAACGCGGCGACGCATGAATGCGCAAATATATTAGGTACTCGTACAATATATCAAATAGAAACGACGCAATATAATAAGTTCAAATTAAAAGTGCCTAGAAAGCGATTTAATTTCCCCTTATTTAGCTATCTATAAAGTATTTGTATGGCTCTTTAATACGTATGCATCAGAGTCAGAGAGATTTATTCCTAGGCACACGGCTGTCAAAAATAGTAGGCCCCTAGACGAGTCGGATATGATTCCTCTCATATTTGATTGTTGTTGTTCGTTGCGAGCGGGAGCCGGTTGTATAGCTTTTATATTTTACCTCTGTTATAGTTATTAGTACAAATTAATCTACGCTGCGGTCGGTATGGATACGGTGGTATCGTGCGGTGTCCACTCGGATGGGTTCAATATTTACGTCATTCCGTTTGTCTGTGAGATCATTTCGAATAATTGATATTATTAATGTTATAATTACTTACAATGCTAATCTAGTCTTAATAAAACATTGTTTTTGTAATAAAAAAAAGTGTTCGCAAAGGAGTGTGTCCCACAAATATAACTTGTTGCCCTCGATCTCAGAGTGTTAGATTTCTTCTATTGTAGATTTATTATTTATCTATATTGACTCATGAAGAATATTTATATTGTTATTGTATAGACGTATGGATATTTTCGTTCTGTAATTTGTAATTGGGGTGTTAGCATGTTACAGTAAGCCGATGGACTTTCGATGACTGAGTGGTATAGAAGTTCAGAGTGCGTCCCGCTTAGTGTTCGTGACCCCTCGTTGCATTACGATGTTTCACACATACATGTATAAGACGTGTAAATATTGTAAAATATTACGCGACCGTTGTGTAGAGGTCGCCTGTGAAAATGTCTAGTGATATGTTACTAGTTAATGTTAGCTAGGTAATCTCGTCCCCAACTGTCCTTGAATTTAAGTTGGGTGTTTCACTGCCTTAAAGTAATAATGAGAATATTCGATGTAACAGTTACCTTAACTAATACAGATAAGTGGCGTTTCAATTATTCTTATACGTTTTTTATCATTCGATAATCACTTCACGTCTGAAGATCGCGACACATGTGGTTACGTTCTCATCCGTCATTATTTGTAACGATAAAATAACAAAATAGACTAAATAATTAACACTTTTTCACTCAACGACAGCAGCATAGCAATATATAGCAGATATATATTGAAATTGTTGAATAATTATTAATAATAATCTAGCTCTTTCTTAGCTCACTTTTTAAGATGGTCCAGTCGAATATAACACTTGGGAAACCTCTTTTGAAATATTTGGAGATGAAAAGTAATCGTATGTATGGAAACTAAAGAAGTGAGATGAGATAGGGAGTCCAATATTGTCATGCCTGCCTTGTATCTGTGTAATCGCTTCACGACGATCATATTTTATATTAACGTTATTATTATTATGTATATTTAGCATAGAAAGTTCATCGGCGTCGAGAGAGCACCATAGTATGTTTTGGTACGTTCCAATAACTTTACAGGATAGTGCAATCCTATTGATATTGTATTAATAAAGAACCAAACTTAAAATTAGTATTTAAGTAATTTATTATCCTAAAACTAAAAACTATACGCATGTTTTCACTATACTGGTAAAATGGTTATGTACAATACGAAAGAGCTACTGTTTTATATATGAATTCTTGCTCGCCTGTAAAATTTTGCAGAATGAATCATATTATAAGATTGTACAATATGAATAAATGCAAAAAAAAGACATTTCCTCGACGTCTTGTATTCATTTCATAAATATGTAACCTTGTTGACCGATATACATTTCTAAGAAGAAAAACAGGACACATGCTGTTGGAAGTATTATGAAGTACCTGTGGTAGTACGTAGAGAATTTAAAAAAAATGGTAAATACTCTTTTTGGAATTGACAGAATACTGACCAGAGGAACATGGGAATCGCATTTGGCTCAAATCTTAAATAAAGCGGTTTTATGCTAACATGCTACTAGAGAAGCCTCGGATACAGGGGAATGCAGTAGATAAAATGGTTACTTGGGATAGTGCCTATGTCCAGCAGTGGACTTTTGAAGCCGAGATGATAAAAATATCAGTCAAAATTATGAAGCGGTATATACCTAATCCTTAAATATAGTGTGGCTATGTGGTCCACCTATATCTATTCTGTATTTGATATACATAGCATGGTGTTTCCTAGGACAAAATATTCAAAAGTATACACACAACATACGCGTCGCTGAAATTTGTCTCCTCACGGGCTTTAAGAGCCGTGGACCTACTGGACGTCGGTATCGAGGGAACTCACGTCTTATTTCATGTCATTAGTAGCAGTTGCACCAAAGAGTCAATTTACTGTACTTCGTACTTAACCCGCATAGGTGGTACTTATGTTTATTTTGAAAATTATAAAAAGTAACTGATTTTTTTAGTTAGAAATTAGGTATATAATAAACTAAGTTAACTTGAACCCTTCCAAATCTAAAATCAAATCCGCCGTATAAATGCAATAATTTATTATGGACGTCAAAAGTATATACACACACGCGTCACTGAAATTTGTCACGTCACGGGCTGGAAGAGCCGTGGACCTACTAGGAGGAGTCCTGGACGTCGGTATCGAGGGAACTCACGTCTGCGTCCATGTCGCTGGTGGCCAGCAGCTGCACCACGGGGTTCCGGCGTCCGTTGCGGTCGGCCCCCACCTCCTCGCCGATGTACTCGCCTGGTGATGCAATAGTACATTGTTAACGAGTGGGTGAAAGTAACTTTTTTAAGTCCCGAGACGGGGTTTAGCTAAAGAAATGTTGAGTGAATTATACGGAAGCATAAACAAAACTCTAAACTTGAAAAAAAAAATGATCGGATTACGGCTTTAGCTTCAGCATATTTTTTTTTCTGTGGCCGACCAACTATTTAGCTATTAGATTCTTTTCATTTGGTTCCATCATTGAAAAAATAATAAAGAAATCTATATTATAAAAAATTATAAAAAAAGTAAATGTTATTTCAACTTGACATAATATGTTGAATGGCTGTACAGGAAGGTGGAATATGGTTCAATAGAATAACGTGAAAATAGAACTAGTTTTTTTTTTAAATAATTTGACAGCTGTTAGTTGAAAACGATTCTCCCTAGGGCTGAAAAGTATTACTTTCTCCACGCTCCTCAGGCAACTTCAGACTTACTTTCAGAGTATGAGTAATGAAAAATGATTTTTTTAGGCTAAGGGCACACTTGCCAAGCTTAAGCTAAGGCCACACTACAATGAGCCTCACTTACTGCTACGTATGTCCTGTATGTGACCATTGAGTATCGTGTAAACAAGCTATCAGCTTATCTCTAAGGTATAAGTGCCAAGCTAGAGATATGATAGGATAAGAGCTATACTTGTGTACAAGATACTCAAGGTCACATACAGGGCATACTAACTTGGTGTCGCACGCCGTGTCGTTGATGAAAACAGAACAAAATTGCAAAGTCATTAGGCGGGTTCACTAATGTTTCACCAAAAAACCTTTTACAAACCATCACTTTATAAACTATCACTTAAAAAACTATACCTTTTAAAAATGTTTCATTTTACAAACTCGTTATTTTAAAAACGTTTCATTTTACAAACTTTTTTTTATATAAATGTTTTACTCGACAAATGTATTGAGTATAAAACTTTTATTATATAAAGTTTTATTTCATCAAATAACTCTCTTGACAAAAACATCATTTTACAAACCTACTATAGGTAAATTATTAATCAAGAGCTGGCAGCTTTTTGGCCAAAAGCCAAGCAATGCCAATGGCAAAAAACCTAACATTTTTTCCACCCTCAAAGTCTTTCCGGGTGGTCATAAAAAAATAACCTGAACCTAACTTTTTTTCCGCCCTCA
Source organism: Ephestia elutella (assembly GCA_018467065.1). Taxonomy (NCBI): domain Eukaryota; kingdom Metazoa; phylum Arthropoda; class Insecta; order Lepidoptera; family Pyralidae; genus Ephestia; species Ephestia elutella. Next base: position 21,546 of record JAEMBS010000451.1, read on the forward strand.
AAGTCTTTTCAGGTGGTTATAAAAAAACAACCTAAACCTAACTTCTTCTGAACCTAACTTCTTTTACGCCCTCAAAGTCTTTCCGGGTGGTCATAAAAAAAATAACCTGAACCTAACTTCTTTTCCGCCCTCAAAGTCTATCTGGGTGGTCATAAAAAAAAATAACCTGAACCTAACATTTTACCGCCTTCAAAGTCTTTCCGGGTGGTTATAAAAAAAATAACCTGAACCTAACTTCTTTTACGTCCTCAAAGTCTTTCCGGGTGGTCATAAAAAAATAACCTGTACCTAACTTTTTTTCCGCCCTCAAAGTCTTTCCGGGTGGTTATAAAAAAAATAACCTGAACCTAACTTACAGCTCCGATTGTTTGGAGACAAACTTTCTTTTTTTTATTAAAAAATTAAAAAGTGTTTATTAACTCCACAACAAATGGCCTTGGACTACATTACCACAGGGCGGGAGCTTCATAGAAACAGGGCGTCAAATATACCTACTACTACTACAAATGAAACTGTACATCAGTGAACACGTCAATGTGTGCGTTAAACAACTAGGGTCGCCACAGCAAAATTATTGTTTTTAAAGACGCCGCGACAATGTTGTATGTTGAAAGTGACAACTCCGTTCGTTCCATTATGTTTGCCATGCTGTTTGATATCAGCGTCTTACTGGATAATAACTTTATTCAACATTTATTCAGAAAGGCAGATTAGGATGATAAGCCGACGACAAAGACACGAAAATAAAATTTATTTCTCATATGTTGCTCCCATTTACCCACAAAATGGCATATAACGAAAAAAATAATATCTAATGATGTGAAATATTTTTAATTACTTTGCTTACCTACCTGTATTCATCTTTCGGTGTATAAAAACGTCCTTCTTAGTTTGTACTAGATAAACAAAGGTTAACTGCGCATTACCTTACTATAATAGTTTCATTAAAACGACGTTTCTTTCTATCTATAAAAGCGAAACGTAAGAGTAGCTTGAGATACGCTTCGCAGTCGCAGCTGCTAACCCTGTTTCATAGTGTCCCTCGATTCAAACGGGCGGGGTAGAAGTGCGGGGTACGCCATATTGCGGGAGAGGCAGGGAGCTTCCTTTCTGTACGTAGTACTTATATTAATTCTGTGACATTACTTAAGTATGTGATAAACAAATTAAATTTAATATCATAAAGAACAGTATCGTTGTGGAAATCTGGTGCCCGCGCTAGATATACTATGTGAAAAGATCCTGTGTTGCAGGTTACCAGGTCCCCCACCCGGTGTGACACAATAAAAGGTATTAGCATATTGATATCATATCACAATACGATTTGTGAGTTAATTTACTAATAAAAGACGAGTAATGACCTACGATGAAAATCTTGAGATCAGTGAGTTTGAACTTGAAACTTCATATCTTCTAGTTTTGGTAAATAACATTTATCAAACGATGTATTTGGCATAAGATATTTTGTCTAACGTTGTTTTACCAATTGAAAATTTAGTTAAATAATTTGTTTGTAAAATGATAATTTGAAAAAAAACAATATTTGTCTAGTAATTAGTTTGTAAAATGATCCATTTTTAAAAGAATGACTTTGTCAAAGCATATGTTTTTCAAATGTATAGTTTAACAAGCGTCGTTTATAAAATGATTGTTTTTTAAATAATAATTTGTAATATGAGGGTGTACCCATTAGGCGACTAACCAAAAGGATCAGTCACTGAGTCCCTTGGCTCTTAGCAGTAAGCGAGGCTCCTTGTAGTGTGGCTTTAGTCTTAGAATTATGACTTGAGACAGACAGACAGGGATAAGCACATTAAAAAAAAACTTTAATAAAGTTTTCACATTTGTTAAGTTTGAATGTAGTGTATGTTTGGTTAGGTCACACATGGCGATCCTGCCAGGGTTCGACTTGGAAACTTCTGAAACTATATGACATATTTTATGGAATACAATGGTCTTGAATACTTGCAACTCACCTTCATGCAGTGGTACATCTGGTATTTCCACAGCCACTGCTGCAGCCGGCAATTCGTATTGGCCAGTGAATGCCGATGGATCTAATAAGATTGCCTGTAACACAAATAACAAAAGTTGTTATCTTACTACGGCTGCGCTCCCGTTAGAATTTCAGGAATTTGAACACAGTATTTTTTAAATCGGTCCGGTAGTTTCAGTGATTATTGCGCGTTCAAATAAACTCTTCTGTTTCATAGTATGTAGTATGGATTACTAATATAAATGCGAAAGTTTGGATGTGAGTTTGTGAATTTGTTAGCCTGTGAGGATGTTTGTTACTCAATCACGAAAAATCTACTGGGCGGATTTCGATGAAATTTGGTACACGGTTAGAAAAATACCGGGAGTAGCACATAGGGTACCGGTGACAAGACCTGTGGCCTTATTATCGTATTCTATTGTCGCACCGCCCACACACTGCGAGTCACGCTATCACAGCGACTAAGGACCATTTAGACGGTGCAAGTTTCTTGAACATACAAGAGCAATAATTGAATGCAATAATTGCAGTGCAAGAATTGACTTTCAATAATTGAAAACAACTGTTTACATGGTGATATAAATAAAAAACTTTAATACAATTATTGAATGCAAATCTTGCCAATATGTTCTGTTTACACGTATACAATTGATTAGGCAATTATTGCATTCCATTTTTGAAACACAGATTTGTATACACACGTGCCATTTTTTTTTTAACGACATGTTTGAAAGAAGAAAGAAAGAAAATAAATTTATTGACTAAACACAAACTGCGACAAGGTAGATACAAAACAAAACTTATTAATAACCTTTTATATAGTAGGTGTCGCAGTATTGTTTCAAGAATTGCACGTATTTGCGTTGTCAAATTTTTCATGCAAGATTGAATGACATTTTCTGGCATGTATTGTTTACACCAAGAAAAGTTTTGAATCCAAACTAGCATACCAGATCAAGAATGTTACGTGTTTTTTAGACTATGCAAGTAAATTATTGCTTCAATTTAATCGAATTCAACAAGCCAGAAACTTGTACCGTCTAAATGGCCCTTTTGGCCACAGGATACGAGGCTCAAGGGTTCATATCCACTCACCTCACTCTGAACACCAGACGAAGGATCGCTGGAAGTGGTGGAAGTGGTTCCGTGTCCCGAACTATCTTGCGAGTGGTCGCTATGCATACCGCGGCCGTCGCCTGCGCCGGCCCCCGCGGCCACCATGTTGCCGTTCATGTCGAATGCCGGTTCCGGCAGCTCTACTGCTAGCGGCGGTGCGGGTTCTTGCTCTTCTTCTTCATCGTCTGCCTGGAATTTTATAGTAATCTTTTGGGACCTACTCAATCCAACTCAACAAAAAATCAACTGTTCTATACGGTCATCACACCGTGAGGTCACACCTACATAACTTAACAACACATCATAACATCTTATCCTATAAATTGTTATTTATTGTAGTGCC
>JAEMBS010000452.1:0-25000 GCA_018467065.1 Ephestia elutella
TTCTGTTGTGTGGTCGATGCCTCATCAAATTAGGACCATAAAAACGGTTTTCGAGGTGTCTTGTTTGTAAATCTTAGTTTATTGCGACTATTTAGTGCGGTTCATTAAGGTTAAATGAATCATTTCATTTATTTATTTTATAGAAATATAAATTTCAACTCGAAAACAACGTTTTCAACACAAATAATGACTAACAAAGTCAAAATTTCTAAATAATATACAACAAGCGGTCAATTTGAAAATTTTTGAAGCATTATAATGCCATGGGGAGGGTTTCACTAAAATAACGATGGTCACAAACTGACATTACAATCATGTTCGACTGATATATAAACGAATTCAGATGAACGTTTTATATGCACAGTGCACATTTATCTGATTATAATCCTTCGCACATACTACCTCTTGTTGATAACATCGTTTGTTTACTTGAACAAGAACTTAAACATGTTAGGTTAAACTCTGATTTTTAGTAGACACTGAACGTCACGATCCAGCTTCGAAATGAATTTTAAGTTAATTTTAAGTACAGCTTTAAATATTTTTTGTCTTGTCACAAAGTCTTCTGTTCTGAAAGTCATATCTATGCTTCTTGATTTTTCTATGAAATTGCTTGAAATTCAATAATAATTCTAAAAAATTCTATCCATCACCGTCAGAACAAAATACTTAGTGGCATCAGTGAATTATAGGAACAAATCAGATAATACTTCTTACATTGGTGACCAGTTAATTAACCTAGCAACAGAGTTTTATGTTTAAATGATGACGAAAACATCGATCGTTGATCCACGACTAAGAAAACCTGTTCCTTATACCGATTTCGAAAAGGCCAAATAGCTGGTCACCCATGTTAAAGTGCGCGTTTGCCATGGCATGGCCCTAAGAAAATATTCCCATTTGCAGACAAATGTTCCCACAAATGAAGTTTCGAGTGTCTGGCCTAGACGCAAAGGCCAAATACATCCTGCTACTGGATATCGTCGCTGCAGACGACTACCGATATAAGTTCCACAACAGGTAGATACATCACTGAATGGAACACCATCTATCATCCACTATCACCCATCTCAGCGCCAGATTCCCTAGATATCTACGTCGATTGGAGATATCATCGATTCCATTCCGTTACACTCTTATGAATCATTTAGCTTGTGATTCCACCCACGCACTGCACTAGTTCCCAGTATCTTAATTACCTCTAAACAATTTGTACAAAACGCTCAATTTGAGGTCGACGACTCCACCGGCTGGAGTTAAATTAAGGATTCAACTCGCATCCAATGGGTAATATCATTAAAATATCTTTGTCTCAACGCCGCTCGAACAAAAACGACAACAGCAGGTGAGAAATACTGACAAGATCCACAGAATCCATCGGAATTAGAATCCCACGATCTATGTGGGCCTTTGGATGTTGTACTAATCGTAGGTCTGCATCCTCGGAGGCGCATTACAGATCGATAATCATCGTATTTGATCGCGTACATTGTTTAATTTCTGATGACATGCGTCGATAAGATTCATTCCGCTTTATGTCCGCCTGATCGAGTGATATCAAAACCGCCGACGCGCAGGTTTGGCAACATCGAGATGCGGCGATAAACTTCGATTTAATAACCGTTAATTAATACGACCCGAGCATTCCGGTCCAAAATGCGACTGTGACTCAGCAGTAAAACGATAAATGCCGACAAAGAGCCGGCCGCCTAGCGCCGTTAATATGATAATTAATTATTACAAATCTTGCGTTTATAATTTACCGGATAATTTATTGCAAACTTTCGCATCCTCGCATTTCGTCCGCACTGCCGTGCTGCTCTCGGTGTTACATTTTCGAGTTGCGCCGCATTTGATCACGTGCGAGCACAATGTTTTGAGTCTGTGCGAAACCGCACAATGGCCAGCTCGCCATTTTTGGACGCCCGTGACGGAAACTGTCTTTTTGTTCGACGCGAATACTTTACAACACCTCATTGGAGCCGCCGCGTCTCTGATTAGACCAGATTCACGAATCCACCAAATATAGTCCGAGAAGCTGGGCTTTGTGTGCCATTTTCCCGTGCCCGGCCTGCACGGCTCTCAGCTCAATAAAGCACAAAAAGATACTAATTAACGCGGTACAAGATCACAAGCTAAAAGGGTCGATTCTCGGGAGAAAATGGATGTAAAAAGTGAAACTAGTTCAACAGCATGTCTTACAATCGACGTGATGTCAAATCGTCGTCGCAAAGAACGAGTCCCAATCCATGTTTTTCTCTCGTATTGCTTGCAGACGTATGTTTCCTGCCTACAAAGTTCGCGTTTCTGGTCTTGATAAAAAAGCGAAGTACATTTTGCTAATGGACATCGTAGCTGCCGACGATTGCAGATACAAATTCCACAACAGGTATAAATGAAATGAAGGAATTAAATTAAAATAAGAATTTGCGTAGAGAAGGGATAGAGACGAGCCGAGACGGCTCATCTTATTTTAATATAATTCGTGATATTGAAAAAGAAATGAGAGGCAAGAAGCATGCGTATTGTTTACATATGGTACCGACAGGGGATCTGCGTACTTAAACCTATTATTTTGGACGTTAGCCCGGGGCATTTGCGATGTAGGGAGCGAATTCGGATTTCCAAAAGTTCTATCCCTTGTTGTTCCGCTAACAAGTTGGCCTTCCTGCAAGGGAGGCAGCCTTGGAAATGTCGGCACATTTAAATTGGAACTTTATTCCTCGTACATTAGCCGGCCATTCGACGCCACTCTGAATCACCAACGCATTTACAAGTTAGTCGTGTCACTTTTTGTTCCGCCGAACGCAGATCTCTTTTCGTTATGTTGTTTTTGTGCACTTTTGATTGTAGCATTATTTGATAAATTGCTTGTGTAGCGCCTTTTACTGACAGCATGGACTTATTCATCAACTGAAACACCTTGGATTACTGCATGCTTAATATTGGTGTCGTGTGGTTCTTTATATTCACCTTCAAAGTTATGGTTTATGGTATTAGATACTTTACTTTATCCACATCTTTTGAATTTTAGAGTTGTTCTTTAAGGAAATTAAAAAAAATTGTTTATTTAAATATTCTTTTTAAATCCCAAACATACTTTGTAACCTTAATTTTTTTATTGACATTTAATACTACACCTTGCAACTTTGTTTCCGGAGTCGATGGATGGTGGCCGGCAAGGCTGACCCCGAGATGCCGAAGAGGATGTACATCCACCCGGACTCGCCGTCGACTGGTGAGCAGTGGATGCAGAAAGTGGTCTCCTTCCATAAGCTAAAGCTTACCAACAACATCAGCGATAAACACGGATTCGTGAGTACCGACTTTGATTAAAACTCTAGGGACTTTTATGATTTCTTTAATAATATTTAAATATGTGAATTTATTGATATGTTCAACATTACTGTCGATACTGTTTCGATTAAATTTATTATCTATTCTGATGCAAATATTTACTTCGATATGACTAATGATTCCTTGAAATATAAAAATTGAAAAATTTCTGTTAGCGACAACAAGCAATATTTCCATGCCAATGTTGTACAAAAAAGGGCCAAAAAGTAGCAGTCGGTCCAAACATCGTATTCTTTTTTTTGTCGTTTACAAAAAGTTTATAATGTGGGTGATATTATAATTAAAAAGAGGATCATGGGTAGGACCCCTGTCGGTGATCAGCGGGGGTCTATTGTGCCCTCCACGGTTATTATGGCTATTTACTTTGGGCACCCATCATCATGTCGTTTAGTAATTCTCAATAGATAATCGTAACATATGCTTTCAACACTTAGTAACCGTCTTTTGGGTCGGATTATCCCCAGATGTGACCTTTATTTGAATATTATGATGTTCTACAAGAGTTTTATTTACTACTTCTGTTATGTCTTTTATTCTTGTCTTTTATTATGTGCACCACATCTCTAGAATACCAGTATTTATTGAAATTGTTGGTTACTTCAGGTTCATCGGTGTCATGACCATCTTGGGGTCCTAATATACTGGATTTGGCTAATTTAATGTTCACCATAAATAATTCTTAAACTGTATTTCGCAATGTTACGACCCTATTCAGTCCGAACCCCCACAGATTCTTTGCAAAAAACGCTAATTCTAGTTTCGTTTTCAAAAAGATGCTACCGAAAAAGTCGGTCCTTTGTGGCCTTTGAGGTAACACAATATACTTGAGTGCGTTTACACGACCGCGATCCAATCATAGATAAGACGATTGTTTTTTTTTTAATTCACTCGATGAGTTTTTTTTAGTGTCAGGGCCTTTTGTCTTTGACGAGGGACTGGTAATTGAAATAACGACGCTCGTGGTATGCATAGAATTTTGACAACAGCTGACTTGATACTGACGGAGGTACAGTTAGATAGTCACTTGTTTCTCTTTTGGATTCAAATTATTTTATTGTTTCTTTTTGATGTGTTTTGTTCTGATAATAAAATTTGTTGACCCCATTAAAGGTTTCTTATGAATTTGGATACACAATTTTTTCACAGCTAATTGATGATTTTTTGGCATGAGTATGAATGGTTTACAACCTTCAGAGTCAATACTGGTTTTTCATGTGCCATCTTTATAATTAAATCCGTCACTCGTATACCAATAGACGTAAATATCGAATTAACTTGAATCATTTATCATTATTTTGCTAACGGTGACCCAGTGACAAGACACAGGTAGACAGAAGAAACCGTCGAATCGTCTATAACTTTTATTTGTTTTATTTTTTGTCCGCCGTTCCTGCCAGCATGCCGATTTTCGACCACTATTTTTCATACAGATATTATCTGTGGTTGGAATCTATTTTAGTTTTGGTTTATAAAAAAATCTGTTTATTAACCTAATGCAAAAAAGAATGGTGGTCAAGTTTACGCGTATGGCAGTATTTTTGGCTAAATATGAAAAGTAAGATGATCACAAGCCATGAATTTGTAAGATTTTATTTATTTTAGTATTAATCCGCGAGCAGAAATAATTCTCTGCCATCAATTCATACTGTTCGAAGCAGCATACACTTTTACTTCTTTGTGTATTCATTCTTATAGGCCAGTGATTAAAGTTAAAGATCAAATCAATACTTAATTCTGCGGAATAAAGTCTAAATTTGAGTCTCGTTACGAATTCTTTCCAATTTTGAAACTGCAGCTGGAACCAATGATGCGATGAAGCTGATACATTATAATAGAACACGATTTTGACTTGATACATGAATATTAGAAAAAATCATCTACAAAGTATTTATACTAATTTATGATTACAATAATTTTTTCACTATTCTATCTCCTTTATTTTTATTTAAATGATACTTGGTGATTCTGTGAACAGTAGATAGCATACCTTATGCTATTTTATGGCAGAATTTAGATTAATGAATGAATTACCTCTTTATTCTACTGTTCACAGACTGTTACTCAGCAACTCACCATACCTATTAACTAATAGGTATAGCCGATAACTTCTCTATCCTAAAGCAATTCAAAACAACAGAAACTAATTAATCTGTATCAATTGCCTGCCATAACCTCAAATAATCTTGACCCTTTAATATTGGCAAGATGGCTGCCGAACCGGCAAGATTTTATCACCCCATAGACAATTTGCAGGGCTCACCGGTTTGAGGGACGGCTCAGTGCTTACCAAAGGACATCTTTTGATCAATAGGTGTATATAAATTAAGCATATGCTGCTTGAGCGGACGCTCCTTTGGAAGTGTAGCGGGCTGAAATTCTTGCTCATCTGTGCTGGAAAAATATATTGATGACATAATGTTGCAATGTTTAAAAATTAATCATATTTTTTTAAAGGATTTACGAATTATTTAGAAAATAGATTATATTATTATTATTTTAGGTTTCATAATATTTAAAAATGAAGTTGGTAAAATATTATCATGAAACTTGATTTACTTTCTAAAATACGAATGTTTTTCATTTAACAAAAATGCCAAGGTAATTCCTAATTTGCATGTAGTCTAATTTTAGATAAAACAAAACATACAACAACTGTACAAAATCAAAAATCGTCAATAAATTCGTAAAAAGGTAAAAAAGTTAAACAAAACCAGACACGTATATACAATGTGGAAACGATGTTGCCATTTTTTCAAAGATCTCTTATTTTTCGATACAGTTGGCGCCAAATGCAATCAGAAATACAAAAAACGTCTTTTTCGTAGTCAAGAGCGTAAAAAGGATTAAAATTTACACCTCAAATGAAATGAAGAGGCTTTTTGTGTTGTACAGTTGTTGGACATGCAGCCTGATCTGTAATATGGTGTTTTAGTTTTTGTGGGGGTTTGTAAAGGGTTCAATAAGTAGCGGGGGGATTTACTGTTACCATTCTTATATTTTTTATTTCAAAAACTGACACTGAATAAGGACTGCCTATTTGATGTTCTATCATGTATTTTTTTTAGAAATTATAAAAAAAAATAGATAGCTACTTAAAACCTCCAACAACGACGGGCGCTAAAATCATCATCGCTGATGTGAAAGGTACATAGCCCTATTTTCCATGCTATTCCAGCCTTAGGGCTGTCAGAAATTATAGAATTAGGGATCTTTACATTCTTAGGTACCTATTTAGCTTATTTAATTTTCGAAAATTATTACTATGTCTTTATATATAAATCCACATTGCTATATATGTATATCAATGTGGAAAATTTCGGCATATATGCATATTTTATTTTATAGTAATTTGCTGAAGTAAAAGTTGTTTATTTATTATCTTAACTTATATGTATTATTAATAGTGGTAGGATAATTTCGGTACCTTTTTTAAAACTGTTTTAATAAGTAACTAAAATATTTCCGTGGGCATGTCTCCAAAACTACCGCAATATGAACATGTTTGATATGATATAAATCGACAACACGGCACCTGCCAGCCGGCTGCTTGCCCGTGGCTATTCCAACACTATAATGAGCGGAGAATTAAAATTACGTGTTTTTGGTAAACAAGCATATTTATTGGAGATATTTTACCGGGATCATGAAAGAAATAATCGTCTGATTAGGCTTTAAAAAGCGTTAAATCAATAGATGGCGACGTCAGACTTCGTCTAGATTGTACTACCTAACCTACAAACTGAAATATCTGACCCAGAAATTATTTTAGAATTATTATTGATTCAGAATTTCTGGATGTATAGTATAAGTAAGTAGAATATATATTGTGACTGTGATGGAATTATATTATAATTAGGTACGTTATAATACCAAAATGGCAGGTATAATAAAAACTGCATAAAAATTACTGAATCAAAAGTTATATGAACTTGCACAGAATTGGCGTTTTAAAAGAAAATAAATGATTGTTGCAGCCCTGCGTAATACATTGAATCAAATTCGTAGTGTAAATACATTCTACTTGCGGGGGTCGGCTTCCAACTATATTCGATCCGGCTAGGCTAACATATTGTAAGTCTCAGACAAAATATGTACCTTTCACTCTAAACACCGTTATGTAAAGGCTTAATATCGCACATATGTAAAATTAAAATGTTTATTGACCAATTATATGACAGCATTCCTCGCCTGCTCGATCATAACTATACCTAATGAGACTTACAATTAATTAATATATATCGGGAAATTAGCCTTCCCACCAGTTCTCTCCTCAATTATCTCCAAAAGTCTCCACTATGGTCCAGCATGCAGCAAGATGCTAGTCTTTCAAAACTCAACAAGTATTTCATTTAAATACCACCAGCGCCTTCTATTCAGCTAGATAAGCAAAGCCCAACTATAAGTTACAGTCCACGTCCCATAGTGCTCCAGTCTCACAATAATTTAGCTGTTTGGCAAATGCTTCCATGTTGGTCTGGGAGCGAAGAAAAAACATAGAATATGCCAGCTGCTTCTCTTCCCGCGCAAATTGTAAAAGTCAATCGAGGGAAAGGGCTTTAAACTGGGGATCCCTCCACTCATAGGCGATGGGCTAGCAACCTGTCACTATACCTGAATCTCCATTCCATCAAAGAGCCCACTATTCAGCTAAGCGTGGCCTTCGACTCTTGACTCTGTCTTCCCCGTAAGCGATAAAAATGTGATTCTATGTAGGTACCTACGTATGGTTGGAAAATTCAACAAAAATAAAGGAGTGCTACGTCAAAAAGATAGCTTTCCATATAAAACGACGTTTAAAGCAATTTCTTATTAGAAAAAGTTAGAGGTAGAGTACTGGAGTATTTTAGACATGATACTTGGAGCTCAAATTTTGAAGATGAGAGCATGAAGTATTAGTATACTAGTTAGAAGGTTAAGTATGCATTTAACTTAAATATTTCTTTAGATTTCGGGCATTACGGCGGATATACTTACTCAAAGTAATTCGCTTTAAACCTTATCTGTAAAATTATGTGCATTGAAAATAAAACCAAAGTCAGTGTAGGGAATATATATGTCTCATTTAATAAATACCTATCAAAAATAATATTAACAGGATTACACTTGTGTAAATCTGATGCATCCTGGCGTTCCCACGGGAGCGTGCAAATATTGACAGTGCATCAAGTTGGGATCGAATTCATTGTTGTTGTCACTACTATTGGTCCAGTTAATTCACTGAAATTATCTTTTCCTTCGTTCGAGTCTTGTGTGAGATCACAATTGGACCAATAGTAGTCGCCGTGAAAATTGTGTTCGATTTTTGAACACATTTAATTCAAAACATAGAGAAATTATCCCAAAATCTTTAACTTAAATTAAAATGTTGAATCTTCATGGAGGAAATGTGTGTTCAATATTAATAATGAAGTAATTGAAATTAAGTAATCAAAACAATGCTATAATATGTAAAAGTACCTAACTCTTTCAATGGTAATCTTTTGAGCGTAGGTTGTCAAAATTTTATTCTGATTCTGATTTAACTAAAATCGTAACTAATTTCATCTTTTAATCGAGGATCATTAGTAGGTACACTTGGCTAACCTATATGTGGTCGATATTTGCGAGTCCTCAGTCTGTTACCCCAAAAGTGTCAAGTGATACTTTGTTTTGACCAAACTGCCAGAGTCAATATTTATGGTTCGCACTTGGCAATATTTGGTCGGGAACAATAAGGCCATTTAAAATGTAGGGTAAGTTTTAAACGTAACACGTTCGCCTGCCTTTTGTTAAAATTTTGGTGGTTAGAAGCAAGTACTTCAAAAAATACGACGATATACGTATATAACATAAATTTCACCTTTACTATGTCTCTCTTTCTTTAGTCGTATTTCCTCATGACTGAGAGTCGTGGTCGTTATATGGAATGAAACACACACAACGACTCTCTTGGCAATTTTAATGGAGTGGTTTGCCATTGCCTTCTCCATTTCACACACTAGCTGATAATCATCAACCAGAGTGCAGGTTTCCTCACGATGTTTTCCTTCACCTGAAACAAGTGGTGGTCGATGAAAACTAACATGAGTCAGATTGGTATACAAACTCATGTAGCCCGGGCTGGATTCGAACCTGGGATTTTGCATCCACAGGCGGGCGCCCTACCACTCGGCCACCACCGCTTTACTATGTATGTTTCTAATAAAATAAGGGTAATGCACACAGAATGTATTTTGTTTCTATGTGAAAATAAATAAATAAATAGATCATAGGTACATCTTGTAAAGGTAGATTTTACCCTGCCTAAAGTTATAGGGTGTTGTAGGTTGGGTACCAAAAGTTTTTTACCTTTTTGCAAGTAAATAATTAAGTTTACCCTACCTAGGGCTATAAAATGTCATAGTTACTCAATAATTACGACGAATACCTTAGGAATTAGATAAATTTTCAATAGATTACGAGTACTGTATTATAGGTAACGCGTAATTTAATTTTTCGTCATTTCGATTGTGCTACGAACATTTTCCAACCTGTCTGTTGGGAGTTACACCTGGCGCCAACTGAGTATTGTTGGAATGGCTGGTACGTACAGTTAACAGCACATAAACTTGTACAAATGCATGCAAATTCGCCGCTATTACCATAGCATTGTACCTAATCCTAACGACATGTGGTTGGCTGTACTTACGGCACCATAGCCAGGGGACGCGTACGGAAATTCATTAGCTAATAACCTTCTAACTTCTAATTAGTTGGTTGGTTATACTTTTAATATGAGTACCTGTTCAATGGTTCGTCTTATCAGTTAGAAAGAGTAGGTATTAACAAAATAAACACTTGAATTAAAACTTAAAAAACAACTAATAAACAAATATCTAGGTATACTTAATAAAAAAAATATTGAAATCAACATTTGATTTTTATATACAGGATCATTGGCATCCTTTCTACTGGTGAAAGTACTCATGAACATGAGCAACTTTTTGTATGGGACCGACTCAATCCGATGGAAAAAAAAATCAGCTGTTCCATACATTTCGGGTGAGTAGGTATTGGAAAATAGTATGGAACAGCAGATTTTTTTTTCCATCGGATTGAGTCGGTCCCATACAAAAAGTTGCTCATGTTCATGAGTACTTTCACCAGTAGAAAGGATGCCAATAATTTAAAAAACACCCTGTATACATATTTCTATAAAATGGCGCCTAATACAGACGTCGTCGTGCTGACGTTATTAGGCAAAGTTTACCCACACTTAGGCAATTAAACCGTAAAAAAGAGATGTAAATAATAACATTAAAAACGCATAAAATACTTTTTTATTGTAGAAAAACTAAAGTCCGCGCCCACCGCGTGCAAGAACATGCGTGACGCGCGCGACCGCCATTTTGTAGCCCCAAAATTGGCGGGAAAATTGAGAAAACGACACTTCCACGTACCACGAACTCACTCTATGCCCGCGATGTTTATATTTTTATGCAAACGACGCGCTCGAGCTGCGTTCCTGCGGAAGTATTAAAAAATAAAACAACCGAATCGTACGGAAATATTCGGAATAATTTTCAGCGGAGCCGCGTTCATTATGATCCGGATTTTATTGCCCCCGCCAAAGAAGTTTCCAGTTTGATGTGTCTATTAAATTCTTTGCGGTTCCAAACTCGAATTAATTCAGTGTGATTCGAGTTGGCAAGACTTTAAGTGCTCGGAGTTATTAAGGCGGTGTCGTGGTTTGTTATTAACTTTATTGTTAAGTCAAGGACTGTCGCTGCGTCGCTGGTTGTTCTGTTTGTTATCTATAGGATTATCTTTTATTTTTTGATGGAGCATCTTGAATGTCAAAGTTTAAGGCTTTTTTAAAGTTTTACAATGAGCGATTTTTCTGACAGCCTATTAAGAAAAAAAAAATCAGAATAAAAAAATCTCAACAGATGGAGTTATATTGAAAGCAGAGTTGTAATAATGACTGTACCTATATTGTGCGCTTATTATTGTCAGCCAGAGGCAAAAAATCACATAACAGAAAAAACTCGGAAAATCCCTCATTCGAAATGTGACTATTGTTAATATCTGAAATGAGTCTAGTTGATTCGCGTGTATTGATATCTTTATTTGCCACACATATTATCTGCCATATCTATATATAGAATAGGTTAAATATAAATTTGCATCAAAAATTCTATACCTACCTAACTCTATGAAGCGGAGTCTCAAAGGCAGCGTTAGTGGCTCAATTTCTGCACAAGAAATTCCTTCCCCGAATCTAACCTTTTCCTAACCTCAAAACCGCAAAGTCAACAACTCTCAAGCCTTTTATTTCACCTTTAGAGGCAATAAAACCGTCACCAGCACATTCTTCCTAAAACTGGAGCTTCACAACTCACGGAAACTAGCAGCGTGTGACATAAAATGTCCAATACAAGTGGCATTAGAGAAGCCTTCGGGATAGCTCCGAGACACGCATTCCCAAACACCCAGCATATCATGACCTGCCGTCTAAACTCTTCCATCTTCAGAGCAGTAAAGGGTATTTCACTATCGTAGATCAACTTGTACTGGTCATGATTTACCCCCCATATGTGGGTGAGAGGGGGAAAATCACCTATTATTAAGGGGGGTGTAAAAGTAACGGTTTGACGTGTTGTTCGTTTTTATGGTGTTCCGTTTGAAAGGCACGCCGATGGTGTAATTTAGGTGTTAGGAGCCCTGTTGGTTATTTACCCACTTTTATTTGGTAGTGTTTTTGTTCATATTAATTTTATATGTGGAAGTAACGCGCTCGTTAAGGCGAAAGTGGACATTTTGATTCTTGTGTTAACACGCACTATTATGTTATTTATGATTGTTCCAGTTTATATTTGGTACCGTATAAGAAGGTCATCAGAAATCTTTGATTCTTGCTAATTAAAAAAAAAAACATTGGCCTAAATAAGATCATTGACCCCTAAACCCTTATGTAGGTGACAGTGCATCCTATATTTACTAGACACTTTCTAAATAGGTAGGTATATGAAAATTATCAGTTACCACAGAAATTCATTTGCAATGCCATAATTTTCTCATGAGGCATGGCGTCAAATCGGACATTGTTTAAGAATGGTTATCATAAAACGCTGTGCTAGAAGGATTAATCCTATCTCCTCCCATCACATTTATAATTGTAAACTCATGTTTATGCAAATAAATTTATCTTTAACAAGCTATTGCCCGCAGCTTCGCCCGCGTAAGTTATCACCAAAACCTTCGTCAAGACCCACCCCGTGCATTGGTGAAAACCGCATTAAAAACCGTTCAGTAATTTGTGAGTTTATCGCGAACAGACTGACAAACGGGTGGGGGACTTTATATAAATACTAGCTGTCGCCCGCGGCTTCGCCCGCGTGAGTTTCGCTTAGATGAAAAATCTCTCTTGGAGCTTTTCATCAGATGTTCCAGATCTTCAATTTTTATACGTCAGCAGAAAATGCTCATCAGGTTGAACGATTTTTGCTAAGGCGCCATTTCCATATATGTTATAGTGTAGCTGGTCTCTTGGAGCTTTTCATCAGATGTTCCAGATCTTCAATTTTTATACGTCGGCAGAAAATGCTCATCAGGTTGAACGATTTTTGTTAAGGCACCATTTCCATATTACTTATAGTTTAGCTGTTCCGTTATGGTTCTTCATCAGGTGTTCCAGTTTTCAAAATGAATTATAGCCTATATGTTGCCCAGGCTTAATAGCTATACAACAAAAAAAGTTTCATTCAAATCCGTCCAGTAGTTTTTGCGTGAAACGCGTACATACATACAGACAGACAGACAGACAGACAGACAGACAGACAGACAGACAGACAGACAGACAGACAAGAAATTCCAAAAAAATTTTTTTGCTTTCTATTGTTCTTTTTAGGTCTCCCTCTATCCATTTCAGTCAAAAATATTAAATGTACAGACAAAATATTTTTACTGTTTTATTATATGTATAGATAAATATGTAAGGAAATTACCAAAGTGAAGTCACATAGACTTTGCTTTAGTTTTTCTACCATAGATAAAAAGACATTCATAGATGTAGTAGACCCAAACAAGATACATGGTTAAAACGGTCACTTTGATGAATTGGATAATGATACATTTCTCATTTCCTAAATATTTAAAAATTAACCTTATCTTACTACATATAAGGTTCAATTTATTTAGGAAATTAGTCAAAAATTAACCTTATCTTACTATATATAAGGTTCAATTTATTTAGGAAATTAGAGGTGGCTGTTTTATCCCCCCAGTTCGCGGAACGACGACAAACACAGACAGACAGACATGCGTCCGATAGAAATAGAGTTCGAGGAAGGAATGCTGACATTCCTGCCGTAGATGTGATCTAAATATTTCATTTTAATCTCGAAATTACTTATATTCCGGTCCGTTTAACGTTATTTATGTATCTAATGACCCGGCTTCAGTTGGGTGACTAGGAATTTTTACTCGACCTTTCTACTATTCAAACTGTAGGGATCAAAAGAGTTTCAAAAGAGTAATAGATCTATTGACTCTTTTCTTACTATCAAATTTTTCAGCAAAGGAAAATACATTTTTAATTTGAAAATTTTTATTTATTTATTTATTTCATTTTATACAGCGTGTCACACAGGCTTAACCTACTCCAACATCGCAAATAATACATCCTAAGTAGGTATTCGCCTTCTAAAAATTATATAAGGATGCCTCTACCTCTGGTCTGACTACTACCTGTTTATTATAACGTTAATGACAATAATTATCATTTTTTTTCCTAAATAAATGACAGTTTAATTTGTCATTCAATCAATTTTTTTATTTGGATTTTTTCACAACTTTTCAACTCATTCCGAGTTGAAAAATTCCGGACAAAAATTTTAACTAGCAAGCTCATTTCAGATTCACATAAAATGATATAGAGTAGTTATAATAATAAAAATTCAAGAGCTACTTAACTAAAGTTTGCTTTTATAGTAGATTAGATACGTATTTTTATTACCTGTTTGAACTCCGGGGCTTCGCTCAAAATTCTGAAATTGAAAATGGTGTTAAAAGTACTTATATTATTATATTATCTACTCTCGCATTTAGTCTAAAACCTGAACCAAATGTCATCGAAATCTATTCAGTAGATTTTGCAAGAGTATTTCAATTTCCAATTCGAATATGCTCACAAATTTCCGCCTTTATATTAATAGGGAAAAGAAAAATAATATAAATAGGAAAAAGATAAATGGTCGGTTTTCAGTTTCACGCAGCAAAATCCACAACATGGCGTACGTCACGCCAGCCGAACTATGAAATACGAGGCGCGCGTCAGCTCATTCATTCGTTCGTTCATTTCATTCGTCTATTTACATAGAATACCGATAACGTTCACGCGGAGCCCAACACGATATGACTACGGGAGTTTCACATTAGTTTATTTATTTGCATACTGTTTTTGACAAATTTTGCCGCGCCTACATGTCAATATTTAGAAGTTAACTGTCAGTATAAGTAATTGTTACTCCATTTATTCTTACCAGTCCTATCATGTAAACAATCTTAACAGTACTTTTAGTTGAATTTTGTTGAAAATAAATCAAATATTAGTTCAAACCTAAACATTCTAAAGTAAAACATTTATTAACCACGAAAGTAATTTCCTAAAAAGTCTATTTTAATTTATATTGTTGTAAAATCATAAAAAGACATGGTAAGATTGCTTACATGATAGGACTGGTAAGAATAAATGGAGTATAGGCAGTTACTTAAGTTGTACATAAAATTTATTGACTCTTCGTTTTTCTTTTATTTTAGAGACCCCAATTTTGTGAATAGTTTAGTGTGAATACTTCATATTTCGTAAAATTTACTCACTTAGTCTTGACTCTCTAGAGAGTCTTACTTTACCCTCATTTTGAATTTTATTAAAGTTTGTCAATAATATACTGGTAATTTAATAGTCTATGTCCTTTACTGGTCAAAGACCTCTCTCCTTCTTCCAAGACTCTCGATCCAATAATGGAGGTACGTGGTATTAAGATGAAATGAATTCTCGATTCAAGACAGATAAAAAATAGTGTCGTAATTTCCAGGCAATCACTGTCAAGCGTAGACACTTGAGAAATGCATATTTTATGCCAGAAATAGGTACATCGCACAATCATGTTTACACGCCATGGCACTGCGCCTCAAATGGCCGCAATTTGCGTCTGCGACATCAATATTTGCAACTGTTCCATTATTTTCCAATTTTCTGTTGTTACCGTTCTTTATTGTCAATTGTTGCTCGGGTGTTAAGATCAAATAGTTGTTTCTTGACATTAATTTAAAATGTATATTGAATTTGCAGTGTCTTTTATTTTTCTTAATAAAATAGTGATGGCTAGTGCGTGGCTAATAGGGGGTTTTAATTTTACAATTTTCCCCTTTGTCACTGAAAACATTTTAAATAAGGAAAATATTAAGCATAAATTCTTATTATTAGTTACAAGTAACTATTAAAATAAAATTTTTAGGTATTATAATAATAAAAAACAAAAAAAAAAAATCACTGAGAATGTTTGAATTTAGAACATTTACACAGATTGCCAGTTGCGAATATTTTCAGAGAAAGAAAACAATTTTATTTGAATTTGGAACTCTGCGTCCATATTTTATTTGCGCGCTATTTTTTTCTAAAACATTCAAAGGAAACATTCCGTCCTCCGTGTTATTAGACGGCGTACGTGTGAGGAATTCCGTTTCGTCTACATACAAACGACGGCAGGGCGATACGTTTGTCAAGAAAATAAAAATATTTCTCTACATTAAGCTAATTTTTTTTTTACATAAAATTTTGTTAAGTTTTTTTTTTCATATTAGTTTAACCTTTAGTAATGATGCCCGTGGCACCATAAAGAACAAGTTTATCATCAATACATATCTGCTATTTGATACTTTCAGAAAAATCCCTTTTAGAGTAAAGAAAATATTTTTTGTTAATTTTTTAAAGTATTCAGATTTGTTTATGTTGTAATATACGCTCACACTCTCTTACTTGACAAATATCTAATTTCTTACTAAATCACGAAGTATAATAAAGGTCTAAAAAGTCAATTCGAAATTGTTTTTTCACATTCAAACAAACCCACGGCAACATTCCTAGTATCGCAAATTCCTTCTCGCTTACACCTGAGACGAGAAGAAGTCAATTTAGCATTTCCCGCATACAACGGCTGTGTTTTGTATTTTTTATCGTTTTCCTCCGTTTTACCCACGACGGAATTGAGAAGGTATGTGTTTATGATAGGGTGAGTTTGTTAAATATTGTTTATTTTCTTAATGGAAGGCCATTGACATCTGTGTTAGGTTTAATAATTTGCTCATGTTCATTATTATTCAGTATCGGGTGTGTTTCAAAATTTAACTAACTACCTATGAGAAAAACCAGCTTGCACCAAGATAAGTTTTCACGGTTTTATTCACAGAACAATATTGTTCCTTCCAGTTTTGTTATCTGTGTAAACCGTTTTTTTTATTAAAGGAACAATTTATTTTTCCAGATTTAAAAATTTAAGTTCAAATTTCGTACAGCCGTTTCATTCCTTTCATTTCAAATTTCGTCTATAAAAAAAGAACATTTTATAACTCTACAAACGAGTTGCGCTATCTATAACCCGGTAAAGGTTGCCATCCACCATCAGTTCAGTTGACAAGCCCTGCCCCGCCCGCCCTGCCATTTGTCACGCGCCTCGCCCGCCCCCGCCCGAATTGAATAATGTTACAAATACTCCTGTGATATACGTAGGCTTTTGTCCCCAATTTCGTTTGCTGATATAGCGAGGCAACACGACTTTGCTTGGTTATATACGTCCTACTGATCGTAGACGTTATATCAAACCTCTATGTACCTATTTAGATTATACTTACCTACTTACTACTGCGGCGTAGCGACCCGAAGTGGATCTTGGCCTTCGTCACGACATGACGCCATTTTTTGCGGTCTTGAACCAGCTCTCGCCAGTTGTCAGCTCTGAGGCTCCGTAGGTTTTCATAACCTCATAATCAGATTATATCCTTCGAGGCGACCAAGACTGTTTCATGAGTTTCTTTCTGCATTTCTTCTCAACAGTGGTCGTTCAGAAATGCTAGTACATAGTTTGTAGCTTTGAGACATAATATATTATGATTATATAATTAGTTTTTGACGTGAAAAAGAGCCTTCTTTGAAGGCAAACTTTCAATAAAGAATTTCTGATTTCATTAAAGTTCTGCACATAAATAGGGCATTTGAAAGTCTATTTCTTATTTTGTTAGTTTTATATTTAAGTATGTATGTCCTTCTTATAAGCATGTGTGTTCTAAACTTTCCAATTACACATTTTCATTCATTCATTTTCATGCTTCAGGGAACATTCAGCCCGGTCCTAATATGGTACAAATACACTATTGTACACAAGTGATTGTGAAACAAACATATAAGTGTACTTTTATTGTTTATCTTAGTCGTAATAAATTTATTTCTTACATTACTGACGTTTTAAGCCCGTTTTCAAATTGTAATCTGTATTTTATCATAGGTTCTTTGATGCTACATAAACTTTTATTTGTATACTAAAGGGATACCCCTTCATATAATAATCACCAGTGCAGAACTCCATTCAAAGGCGCGACTATGCTCTAGACAATAAAAATAATCATAATATTCAAGAGAGAGATTGTATGAAGAGAATGATGAGTATAGAGGAAGCAAGAGAGATCTGTAAGGATCGCAGCAAGTGGAAATCGCTAGTCTCTGCCTACCGGAAAAAGGCGTGATAATATGTATGTATAATATTCAATACTGCTTTTTGACCGTTACTTCGTACGCGCGGAATTTATTATATTTTTAATTCAGGTTCCAAGCGACACAGATGAATCCTGCGCCATTTTTAGTCAGACTTTCATCAAGGCTATGTAATAACCGCATTGAATTTCATTCAGTAGTTTTTGCGTGACGCGCTTACAAACATAAAGACAGACAATTAAAAAAAAAATTGGCTTCTATTAGCCCTAAAAAGTCTTGAATACTTTATTTTCACAAATGCCTATCTTTAATAAAAACAAATGAACCCACTCAATTCAACTTTGTTATCACTCGAAACCTTTTGAGGTTATTATTACACTAAAACTGTGACAAGTCAAGACCGGTGGCTCCCCACTCCCGTTAAGATAAAACAGGCTCCATATAATGTTTTTAACGGCTTTTGATTAAAAAAAGTGTATTAAAGGGAGTAACATTCCATGTCGCCGAGCACGTTGTAAACTTGCCGAAATATGAGGATAAATGACGTTTTGAAGACATGGTGGTCCAATTAGGGCAATGACGTCGAACTACGCTGGACTAGTCAATTCGTTTAGAAGAAATCTATTTTGTACAATGCGATTAAAATGCTAAGACTACTCTTTGTAATTAATGTAATTTTGATGATTGTAAGTAACTAACTTCAGAATACTATCTTTTATAAAAATTAGTTTAGTGAAGTTAGTTACAATCGTAAATGACAGCCCAATTTATTTCTCATCCACAATCTAAAATTAAAATTTATTACAGCTTACATTCTAAAATTTTGCATGAAAAATCGCATCGTAAGTATTTGTTAAAAAAAATATCATCGCTTAAAAATGTACTTGTAGCTAGAATAGTTTTGGATATTTCAAGAATATATCCTTTTAATTAGATATTTTAACGTTCAAAAGCTTGAAGTGGAAACTTCAATGGAAGAATTATATTTTTGTAGCGTATTTCAAATAACTTGTTCTACCATAAACTTAGCAACGTTAACTAATTATAGGTTTTAAGATCCTTAACCATCAGCTTTCGCCCGGTCATCCTTATCGCGGCATAGACTTATACCCTTATCCCTAGACTAAGCACGTACCATATATACCTACCTACATTGATATTATAGAGAAACGGCTCAGTATAATCGGTCAAGAAGACAAAAATTATGCACGAGACCATATCAAAAGTTTGCTCTCATTTCTCGTAAATGCTAAGCAACAATTGTAACGCCACGCATTGGTCCTACACAGATACTTATGGCTTGATACGTATGTTATAGAATCTATTGTTACTTGGCATATAAAAGACTAAATAATGCGTTTATTATCTGGTTTAAACTGATTTGATAGCTTTTACGACTCGACAAGAAGAAGATGCGTTTATTTATCTCTTTGCGTTCATTTCTCATCCAGAACTGTATGCTTGAAGTCTATGTCGGCATAAGACTGTCTGAGAGAGAATGTTATGTTGCGTTGTCATTTTCTGCCATAATTTTACTGGATAACTTTCAGCTAAACTATGATTATTTTCTATAAATGCAGTCGACGTCGGAAAGAATATAACTTGGAAATGACAGGCGTTAGTTTAAACCACTGTTTTTATGAAGACAGTGGACAATCTGTTAGCTCTCTCTGTGAGCACGGGTGAAGAAAAGATTTTATTACTACATTGACATTCTCGCAAAAACTTCGACAAATATCAATATACAGTCGAGGACAGATGAAACTAACCAATCAAATCCTATCCAGATAGATAGATAAAGATTTATTCTCAACCATTTACATTGTATAGAGAAAGCATACACAGTAACAATACAAATGTCAGGGATCTCAGGGTGTCAGGTATCTACTCCTGACTGTACATCGCTTAGTCTTAATGTGATCTATGTTTTAACACAAAACAAAACTATTCAATGAACTTATACGTTTAAGAACCGATTTGCCATAACGTTTGTCAAGCATAAGGATGTAAAGGTTGATTGTTAACCTTACGACTTACTCGAGTAAATTCACAAGTTGAGTAATTTTATTTCACAAAATTCACTTCATTCTTCAAAGTCGGTTTATCCTAAGTGTGGGTGAATGAGCTTCACTTGATAAGGCTCAATAAAAACTTGAATTTAAACGCCTTATCTGCTATCACCGACTATTGGTGGTCGCCGACTTTAGAATAGGAATAGTGAAAACTGTAGAGCCGACACAATCCTAACTAAATGCAATCTTCACGCTTTATCTACTGCACCAATCTTGCTGAAATATATTATAGTTATAAGTACTGAGAAGGACATAGGGTACCTTTCATCCCGGGAAAAAGCACTGTTCCCGTGGGAAATTCACGCGGGTGTAGCCGCGGGGAAAGCTAGTATTATATATTATTTATATAATTTGGTTAGTGTACAAGGGCAATGCGTTGATGTACTGCTTTTGACTAATTTTCTATTTGTAAGTAAGTATACCACCAAAAATATTTTCAAGTAAAATGTTGCCAAGAGGCTCGCATTTTCAAAAATTTATGAGATCTCATGTAGAGCCAAGCTTCTAACTCTATCACCCTAACTCTACGAGCCCAAACAAAAATACATACAAACTCTACACCTTAGTCAAAATATGTGGTTTGGCCGTTTCGCTACCGCGAACTAAGGTGAAATATTTAAATGTTCATTACTTTTCTGTTATACATTTCTTGTAGAAATACCAATAAAATCATTTTCATCGATTCTGACCTATTTAGGGTCTAAGATCTGATTTAAATTAATCTTTTCAATTCGCTGCTTACCGCCACATGGCATTTTTTTTTTATTTAATAATTTTGAAAACATGTTTTTTTTTAATTTAACATCGACTCCAAGATTTTTAGTCGGTAATGCAAAGCCTCCAATACAATAAAACACATCAGCTGGTATCGGCTACCGCGGCGAGATGAAAGGAGCGAGATAGCGCTAAAACACTCATTTGTTTTGTCACCCGACCAGGCTAATGCCTGCGTAGGGCTGGCAACCCCTTCAAAGATAATAGGAGATTTTCCGAGACAGAAATTTAAAAAAATATAGTTCCAGATGACTTAATAGATGGCCGCTTAGTAAAAGGCGAGTCCACAGAAAAAGTAAAAATGCATGGGATTGGCATTTTTAAAAAATAAAACCTTCTAAGAAAAACATCTAAAAAGTATCAATATTGTGATTTGTGCAACTGTCAAACTGTCAGGTGATATTATTTCTGCCTCTGGTTGACAAGAAAAAGCGCACAATATAGGTACAGCCATTATTACGACCCGGCTTTTATAAAACGCCACCTGTTGAGACTTTTTTATATTGATTTCTTTTTCTTAATTTAGCTGTCAGAAAATCGCCCAAATGAAATGAAATTTTAATAAATTCACATTCACAATAAATTCCACAATAGTTATTTAGGTATCTAATTATTCTAAATTATGGTCTGAAATAGTCTGAATCAAGCATTCATATTAGACAGTGTGACTTAATTCAGCACCTCGAGCTTTGCGTAAAAAGTACTTCTGATTTAGCTCTTTGACAGCTCTTTTTAATTTGACACTAGAACAAACACCGTTAACACTAACAAAAAAATAAATATTATTTTATTTTCATAAAAAACGCACCTTAAAAATTGAAGAATATTTTTAGAAGATTTTCTATCTCAACGTTGGCAACCCTACCCCATCTTCCATCTAGGCTACGAAGAGTGTGGATACGGCAGTTTAAATTTCAATTGTTTTCTTATGCGATAGTGCTGCCATCTTCGTGGGCGACACGGTAGGCAAATGCATTCCTTATTTGTAAGAAGTCATTCTACTATAATACAAATTACCAAGTGATTCGTTGAAATCGTAAACTCCATTTATCCTTACCAGTCCTATCATGTAAACAATCTTCACAGTACTTTTTAATGAATTTTGTTCAAAAAAATCAAATATTAGTTCAAACCTAAACATTCTAAAGTAAAACATTTAATAAAAACGAAAATAATTTCCTAAAAAGTCTATTTTAATTTATATTGTTGTAAAATCATAAAAAGACATGGTAAGATTGCTTACATGATAGGACTGGTAACAATAAATGGATTTTAGGTACTTTGTCTTAAAGAACTTTTATCAAATAGCACTTTAAAACTATTTTTTCAATATTTTTTTATTAAATATATGTATAAATTAATTTTACCTCTTTGGATATGGTATGTACTTGATAGATAAACGTCAGACTATGAATATAATAATACCTTTAGGATTATTATGCAGTTCCTGTAATTTACTTAATTTTAAGTGTTTTTTAAATATCTATAAAACTAAAAGCTATTTAACTGTTATTATAATAATATAAAATACTTACATATAAATTAAATTAACACATACTATAGATGCTGATCAGAAAAACGTTAAAGTATGATAATTTTATTGCTAAAACTGGTCGGTCGATATTATTTTTAACCTCACTGGTTTTACATCTATGAATGGATTTATAAATTGAATACAATGATTAAGTATATCTATAAATAACTCTATGTAAATGGAGCCACTGATTATTTATTGATATTTTGTGTATTTGTGTACAAAACGTTATTTATTTTATTTATTTAATCTTTTTTGTACAAAATACAAAAGTTAAAGCACAATAGGAGGACTTAATGGATGTTTATCCATACTAATATTATAAATGCGAAAGTTTGGATGTGAGTTTGTGAGTTTGTGAATTTGTGAGTTTGTGAGTTTGTGAGGATGTTTGTTACTCAATCACGCAAAATCTACTGGACGGATTTCGATGAAATTTGGTACAGAGGTAGATAATGACCTGGAATAGCACATAGGCTACTTTTTATCCCGGGAAAAAGCACTGTTCCCGTGGGAAATTCACGCGGGCGAAGCCGCGGGCAAAAGCTAGTCTATATATGTATTTGTTATAAAATATAGTATGGCTGAGTTAGTATCCCATAACACAAGTCTCGCACTTACTTTGGGGCTAGCTCAATCTGTGTGATTTGTCCACATTACCAGTCAACATTTGGGTTATGCAAAGAATTTAAAGTTCATCCATATTTGATGTTCATCTTTAGGGTAGCTGTGCCCCATGGCTTCGCTCCCGTGCGAATTTTGGGATTCTCGATGATTGCATTTTTCAATAAAATATTTTTTCATATCGGACCAGATACAAACAAATTCTTCAGCGTTATAACGTTAGTAGATTATTTTTACTGTTACGGTATTCTGTATTTTCTGGTTCCATAAATCCAAAAGTACCTCGCCTTATTTTACAAATCTTTTTGAGCACCTTTTTTTACAAATTTTTTTCTGGACCATTGACCATCCTAGGCAAATGGTCGGCCGAGTTGTTACTTAACGATCATGCAGCTTTTCTCCCATAATATCATTACATTGACATCTACCGTTATTTTAGAACGTCTATAGTGGTTCAAAACCCCAAAAAATCCGTGGGATGAAGATATAACGCTAAGTGAGTGTTTTTATAAGTAAGTAAAGGATTAACGGAAGACCGGTGGCTTTGATCCTCGATCTGAGGCATAAAGACCCATTTTTATGATCGCGCACCCGGGCCTTAAAGTGCAATGCGGCGTATGAGGACAAAGTATAGAGAGTACAGAAGTTACACTCAATATAAGTAGCTAATTAATCTTTGCATAATGCTGAATGGAGTGTATTCTCGCAGAGACAAAGCCAGACAACTGTTGGCGTATATTATAAATACCTGACTTCGCAGAAGTGCAATAGGGTATGCCGTTGATTATCCTTACTGTTTGTAAGCTTCTACATTAAATTATAACCAACAAAAGTCTAAGAATCTCTAAGGTTATAGGGTCATAAGTCATAACATTAGCACTATCAATGTTATAAGTATATAAAAAGATGTATACTATTTCGTTTTCTATCGACAGTTATGCTAAAAGACATACAAGCTAATTATTAAAAAATAAAAAGCACGACTGACATCTCACATACCTATGTCTTTCGGGGAATGCAAGGAATCTTAAAATACCTCTCACATCAAAATCTGTTAAGCCGTTCAGGACTTATGGTGGAATATAGAAACTTACTTTTTGGCCAGTCGTGTTAAAAATATACGATTAGATAGATTGTCTGAAAGGCAAGATAACATCTTAAATCTGTACTTTCGTTATTTTGTGATGGAATTTCGTAACGTGAGAGTTTTTGCAAACATCCCACACAAATTACGAACAATGGACTTCTATTTGTAAATTTAAGCTTAGTTCAAGTGGGTAGCCCTTTTATAAAGTACCCAGAAAGTGATCGAACTTAGATGGAAATTAAATGTCTTGCCTTATTTACGACTAAAAAAAATATAGCGATGAGAAAAATAAACAAATTTTTAAATAAAAGAACATCTACCAATTCCAGATGGTCACTCCCATTTGAAACTTTGCTGCATACATACGTTTCAATATCGTAACTACACTAATTAAAAAAATGAAATTAAAATTTCACCAGATCCTTTCCGAATGCATATAAAAGCGGTGAAATCTGAGCGTTGCCCATTAATTGAATTGCAATAATAAATTCTCATAAGGCCCCAGACGGACCTCTAAAGAGCTCTTTATGCCAAACAAATCGGCCTCCTTTGAGTTTTTTTACATCAAACGTACCGCTTGCAAATCGCGTTATTTTATTTGTCGTTATTACTTGGTCAGTGAATAGGTAATTGCAGAAGGATTAATTTTCTGCGTCGCAAATGTGTAACTAGTCAATGATCGAAATACGATTTAATTTCTTAGCATCACAGTGATGCACTGGATTTTATTTTGGATAGGTAAATCCTACTTCCTACTAATAAATGCGAAAGTTTGGGTGTGACTTTGTGAGGATGTTTGTTACTCAATTACGTAAAATCTACTG